>JAAIXI010000230.1:13433767-13613111 GCA_013403645.1 Heliconius nattereri
TTTTTGTTAATGTATACAAATCTATATCGGCGCGCGCCATGTCTGCATTAAGCAAACTCACTTTGGGTGACGTTTTCTTAAAACAACAAACTTTGCAAGCCGTTGCTTAGCAACGCGTAGCGACCATTGTTATTAACATGGCGGAATAAATTGCATGTCAAATTAATTATTTTAATATATTGGTATATATCGAAAATATTACACTTATAAGGAAAAAAAAGTATCCTATGTTCATCCCGGTACCCTCAAGTATCTCTATATGAGTATTTTATCACAATTAAATTAGCGGTTTGGGCCTGATTGCGTAAAAGACAGACAGACAGACAGACAGACAGACAGACAGACAGACAGAGTTACTTTCGAATTTATAATATAGGTATGGATTGCATTTTCCTCGTTCGGGAATTGAAGTCCCAACCTGTCGACTGATGTTATGAACATATTATATGTATTAAATTATTTTTTACTACTTATAAGTGAGCTTATTTCATAAGAGTACTGAACAGTGTATCTTAGAGCATTCCGCGAAGTAGCCCTCGCATAATATAAATCCGGGTGGCGCGTCCTGAATACGAATGCTAGCTACCCTTTGATCCAAGTATTGTGTCTAAGACTATCTTGGGGCGAATCTCCTTTGTTGGTTATGGAGAGATTAGAGGCAATTTTCTCTGCTCTTTTTCTTTTTATAACTAACGTATACAAACGCTAAAGTAGCGATTGCGCTACCTACCAATTGTGATAGGAAGGAAAATAATCCTTGAAATACGAATGCCGACCGTCGTAAGCAGTGTGAAGCTGTAGAAAGCTAAGTGTTTAAAAGTATTTTTATTTTCACAATATTGTAGAGAAGTTACATATACTGTGTATTCCGTTCCACTGCCCTATGTGATACTAAATACGCGAGACGGTAAACACAACGTACGAAAAAAACATGGTCAAAAATACGTGGCAGTGTTTCCAGGTCGATATGACATGGGTATCTTCGAAAAGCGAGTCTGTCTTAAAGGCCGACCTTTAGAGCCGGCAACGCACCTGTAGCTCTTCTGGTGTTGCATGGGGTCGTGGGCGGCGGTGATCACTTACCATCAGGTGATCAGTACGCTCGTTAGCCTTGTCTTTTTCCATAAAAAAAAACCAGTATTTTTGGACGGATACTAGAAAACTATTATAATTAAAATTGAAAACTATTAAATTATCTCATCGAAACTTTCTCTAACAAAGGAAGGAAAAATCTTTAACATTCTATACATTCATCTGTACATTTAGCTCGGTAAATAAGGAATAAATTGATAATACTCATAAATTTATTACAAAATTAAATTTCATTCACATATCGAAAAACAGGAAGTAGGAACTTAGATACTCGTACATCAGAAATAAAGTCTCTTCGAAAAAATTCCAATATTTAGTTATATATAAAAGAATTTCTTCCAGTAAAAGCTTTGTACTAAAGTTACATACGTTCCTCGCATGTCCTCGCTGTGGAACACATGTTTCTAAGCACGTACAAGCACTTTAAGTGTTTTCCGAACGATAGTATTGATTTATGATCGTTGAAGATTCTAAATTCCGAAATATTGACTTAAATTCCCATTAACTTATATAATAACAGTAATATAGTATATTTTAGTTGAGTAAAGGAACTCTGTACTCTAGTATAGTAATTAAATGTAACTTTAGCTCATTTTAAATAAAAGATAATATTATAATTCTGAAAGTGAGTTTGCTTTCATGGGTAAACTATTGAACAGATTATATATACACATTATTTTAAGAATGTTGTCAATAACAAAGAATATTTCATAATATTATGTAAAATATCTATATATTTTATTAACCAAAAATAATATGAAACGGAGTATGTTAACACTAGGTTCCCAGGTTCCCTCTGTCTACCCTGCCATATGTTGGACAGAGCTTGAAACTAAAAAAAACATATTGTAATTATGTATCTTTTACAAAATTTTTGATCACATTCTAGAACTCGCAGACGAGTTTTAAAAACTTTATATTGAAAGAAATATGAAATGAATTATTATAAATTATAAGCAGTTTATTTTCTTAGAAAAAGTACATTAAATTCATCACAACTACGAAGCTTTTGTATTTTTTTTAAATATTTGTCAAATAATATGAAATGTGCTTTTATTTTCTTTCTTCTATTATAGTACATGTAATTTTATAGTTCAAGTTACTATTGATATTATCACGATTTGTTAGAAAAAATAATGCTTTTAGATTTTCATGAATTTTCTCCATATATAAATAACACATAGACAGGACTTTTGAGGGATCGATTTCTACCCGGGGTAACAAATTCCTTGCTTTGCTAACAAGATAAATCGCGGTTTTGAGTTCCGCCACTCAACACGAAATGTCTCGATTAAAATTGGACTATGCGTGGGGATCGAAGTATAAGTTTATTCTGCCTACCCTGCAACATGCAATATAAAATGATAAAACTGAAATATAAGCGAAAAATAATAAATTAATATATTTTATAATAATTATAATGGTGTCCTTTTATTAAAAAAAAATATTCCAGGTAAATTAAAACAAACTTATCAGACGGCGATGAAATAACTAAGTATAACATTTTATAAGCAATTATTTTGGCAAAGCTTCTTATCTACTTAGAGACAAGTGTATTTTCTTGTTTGTTCTTTACTTTATGTTGAAAATTTGAGTAATAAAATGGAGGAGTTATTGCGGAAGTCTAACTTAGTGTTGCCAATTGCAACTTTTATTTCCAACTGCCATTTTTTATAAGAAACCAAAAAAATATGATCAAACTCGAAGGTTTTAATATTGATGACTGAAGGAATTGAAGTGGAGTGGGACAATATCTTGTAAAATTTAATGATTATGAGTTCCATCCCCATGGATTTTGGGGTCTTGTGCCCACTCCAGAAAAGTGAATAACAAAAATAAAACACTGAATTTTAACAAAATTAAGAACAACTATAATTTATGTTTATATTACAGATACAATTTTTTCTGTTAATTTCACAAATGAATTCATACATCAGCAAATTTAAGTTTATCAACTTACAATCCTGAATTTGGTAGGGAGTCCTCGGTGGGCAAATCCAATTCGCACTTAACCAGTTTTTAATATAACGTGTATATCGAAAATAATCAATCAAAATAATTTCGCCAAAGAAAATATACTTCGAAATTATAATATTAAATAGAAGCTCTTCTTATTTTTTTTAATTTTTTTCCCATTCTTATACATAGTCTATTTGAATACTGCTATCTTTTCACTACTTATATAAATATTCAAATAAAATATTTCAAGGACGTTGGGTCGTACAAAAATGTATGGAAACAGAAAGGCTTAGAGGAAAAAATATGTATGAAATATCATCGTCAGTACGCCCCGTTTGGGAATGATTGGAGCGCTTTATTAACTTTGGCGGAACGTACTGCGCATAGCTTACGTTTCTTGATACCGGATATTCGTATATGATTGTCTTTTGTTTGAATTGTAGTACAATCTTTTCCTTTTTAACCGACTTGAAAGAAGGATGTTATTAGTTTGTCATTATATGTATGTATGTCAGTGTATAAATCTTTAGGTTCTTTACTCTTCACGCTGTATCAATGGCGGGGTAGCCAGAAATAACAGAGCGCAAACGGTACAGTCTCTTCATACCTCTTCTTTATATTTATTAAAAGCAGCTTCACGCTGTATCCCGCACACAGCAGGGTAGGGAAAGAGAACTTAGTATTAAGACACTCCATCAAGCGGAACTCAACGCCACGCCACGACTGGCCTCAAATAAGCATTTATACTTTACGCAAAATAAAAATACATTTTACAAAATACTTGACATATTTCTTAGGAGCATTCAAAGGAATCTGTGATAAGACACTTCTTTTCCCGCTTTGAGTGGTGGATCCTAGCGCAGTTCATAAAATAATCCTTTCCTCTGAGCGGGAATCAAGCTCGCTACCAGCACGTTGACAGTCAGGTACCGTACCCACCACTGACCCACGATGGACTCGCTAGTCCAAATAATATCCAGTGGTTGATTAAACATTTTGATTACTATTTGGTTAATGTGGTTGTTTTAACTTTGATTCCTAATCACGAATTCTACCCTCGTTTAAACAACAAATTAATTGTTCTATGGCTGAGTATTTCATTTGTATATAGGTATATTAATTATATTATTTGAATAATATTTTTATGGCGCAGTAGGGTAGTTTCTAATTTTAAAGATGAAGGTTGTCTTTATTATATATTAAAATGTTATTTCATTTTAACTTCACTCTGGTATGATAAAGCGGCGTTAAGTTTCGCCAATTAATAAGCAATTTCTCTGATTGTGTAAAAAGAGGAGAACGGAATACCTATCGTGAAACGTAAAAGGTGGAAATATATATACGCATACTACAGAAATATTACTGTATCTTTACTAGGCAGGATATAGAATATATAGCATATTATAGTTAGAAGTAAATAAACCTTAATATATGGGAACCCTAAGGCTACACAATCCACTCTCCCGAACCTCTCTTAATTTTAATCAAATGTGGTCAGCTTCCACACTTGTGTACATTGCGTAATTTACAAACTTCTGCAATTAACACTGAGTTTACGAGATTCGTTGGGTAATACACATATACAGTATATTCCTATATTTGGTGTAATGTAATTTTATCAATGATAACTATTTATATAATAAGTGTTAACAGTTGATTGTGGGTTCGCATCCTACTCGGGGAAAAAAAAATGTATTTTTTTTTTCAATTTCATGATGAAATAATATTTTTGGAAACATAATTACAAAAGTGAAATTGTTTGCACAGGACACGTAGTGAAATTCAAACCAGCGCATCTTTTTCTCGCCTCGGTTTCTACGTTATAACTTTTATAAATTTTATAATATTTATTACTTGTGTATGTAAATAAAGTGTTAAAATAATTAATCTTTTTCGCAAAAAATCCTTTACAAAAACCTATAACAGTTGCCATAAAATTAAAGTACATATCTGATATAACTTCAAGTGATAATAAATATTAATCTGCGGTATTTTTATGGCTTAATAATTTACATGCGTGCAGTACAACACACAACAGCTTATTTTAGTTGTACGAGTATAAAGTAGAGTTCTGGTGTGGAATAATGAAAACTTTCGGAATATACAGATAAGGGAAAAAAAATTCTGTATTAATTTGATGTCACATGTTTATATGTTATATACCCACTTTGGTAAGAAGACAGGGCCAACACTTAGTTTCGAAAATTTATTTGTATGCGGAGAAAGAAGTGTATTAACACTCCTTGCCCAACCAGCTATATATGCAGGCATAAAGCTTAAAAGAACCACTTATTCTGTTGTTGCCTTGTTATATTTCAAAATTTTATATATCTTCCAAAATATTTTTCTTGTGCAATAACACTTTAAAACATAAAAAAATATTGATAGCTAGCGGACGCGCGCAGCTTCGCCTGCTTATTTGTACCATTAGAGGTGAATTATAATAAACCATAAAACACGTCGTGTTCAATGAAATATTAAGTCTTAATTTCAAATTTTATAAAAATGGTTGCGATTTAAAGATTTTTCAATACAAACTTTCAACCCTTATTTCAACCCTTTAGGATTAAAATTTTTCAAAATCCCTTCTTAGTGGATGTCCAGATTACGAAAGTAAACATCTGTCCAAATTTCACGTTTTTACCATCAGCGGTTACGGCTGTGCGTGCATAACTTAAATAATCTACAGAACCACAGACGCTTCTTCGACTTTCATACCTACATTACGTACGAACCATTTCTTTCTATATATATATATATATATATATATATATACGCATGTTCTTAGGTATACCATAAAACGTACAAAACGTAACATGACGTACGCGCATGAAATGTAATGTGATCGTTTAATTTGCATAATTTTTATAACGGCAATGCAAATAATGATTTAGGTTGTATCTGAAGATATTGGGCTTTGTGGTAATGTTTTTTGTAATAAATACGAGGATTGCTGGTTCAAAGAAATTATGTTATTTTTTAAGGAAGATAGTAAAATAAACAGTTGAAGTTTTAGTTTTTCTATTTATTTTCTTAACTTCTTAAATTGATCTTGATGAAATGAATAAATATCCTATCCTATACCTTATAAAACAAAGTCGCATTTCGTGTCTGTCTGGCCTTTCTAACTCTTCTTCTTCTAAACCACCCACGGATTTTCACCATTAAGTCTAGTATTTCTCAGGGAAGGTTTATATGTAGTTTATTATTTGTACATTCTTATGTAAATTAACATATATAAGATAAATGTGTATAAAGTCCTACCCGTTGAGACACTTTCGCGCATGCGCTGCTTTAATGGTTATTACTACATGAAAATAATGTATTGTTCTTCTTAATAACATGTACAAAAAAGTCAGCGACAGCATATTCGTATCTTTTAAGAATAACGTGTAGTGATCATTTTTCTGTCTTTAAATAGTAATTTCAATATATTTTTTATTGTGAAAGATATTTTTCCATAATGGTATTAATACTTATCCTTTAAAATACTTTATTAATATTCTACGTTAAACGAAGATAAAATGCTTTTAACACTATTTCGAAATTGCGAATAGTTTTAGGGAAAAACGCATTTAATTGTTGACACATCACGCCGTTCACGCATCAGCTGTATCGCCTCATGTTTCACTTATCCTTTACTCTCAGCATATAAATAAGTATATTAGTTACGTTGGCTATTAAATGTAGATCAAAACTGTCTTTTACTGTTTCTCATTTTAATAAGTATTTTAGAAGTTGTTACAATATCAAAAAATCCTTGCTGAGAAACGCCTCGCCACTCGCCATGCGTCCCTCCGCGCCTCGCGACGTTTTGCGTCAGCCGCGCCCGCCTGCCTTACACGAATCGGTGGTTCAGTGGTAGAATCGCGGGCGAAAGCGGGTGGCCCGGGTTTGATTCCCGGCCGATGCATTCCATTTAATTTTTCTCAGTGGCAGCCACGTAGCACTTGCTTTTCATCAGGGACAGAATACCCTCTTGAGCATTAACCACAAGCTCGAAAAAAAAACCCGCCTGCCTTTATAGCAACGAAGATTTAGATGCGTTTGCACGTATTGGATAATTAGAGTTGAATGTATTATTTCAGCGCGATATATTTGGTTTCATATTTTTTGTAGTAGTTNGGAAAAAATTTTAAATCCCCACCGATTTTTATAAAATTGTAAATTCAGACTCTTAAAAATATTTAATTGAATACGTGTTTCACGGTTTTTTAGAATTTACCCCCTAAGGGTGTCAATAAGGGGTTGAAAGTTTGTATGCAAAAATCTTTAAATCGCCACCGATTTTATAAAATTTGAAATTTAGACTCTTAAAAATATTTCATTGAATACATGTTTCGTGGTTCATTTTAATTCATCCCCTCGGGGTGCAAATAAGGGGTTGAAAATTAATATGGAAAAATCTTTAAATCGTCACCGATTTTTATAAAAATCAAAACTTAGACTCTTAAAAATATTTTATTGAACGCATGTTTCGTGGTTTATTTTAATTCATCCCCTAATAAGCCGTAAATAAGCAGGTGAAGCTGCGCGCGTCAGCTAGTAACTTATAGATTTGTTAATATAAAATAGATGATTCTAAAACCGCTTCTTACATACAAATACGGTTTTCGTTTAGTATTCACCCTGGCTCATCCAATTTGTAGATAGAGATCGCATATGATGACATCCCATGATCACAGCTTCCTCACTAAAGGCCTGTGTGGAGATAATAACATAATATTCTTATTATTATAAAAGTGAATGCATTTTTAAAATGTACCTTGACGGGCGTTGAATGTACTTATGAGGGTAGTGGATTCAATCCTGAACTGATTTTTTAGGTTTTGAATAATAAAATATTCTTCAACGCTGATAATGCAAAAGAACCGTGAGCATAAAAACATAAGTGCAACCTACCGTGCTATAATAATTTTTAATTAAGTTTCACGCCTTATCCCGTACCCCGTAAAGACAGTCAAAATACTTTCGTCTCCGCTTTTGTCCCGAATTCTAGGCCTTGCGTGTTAAATAACGGAACTGAACGGAAATAAATGGATTCCTTATATTACATTGAAGTGGCAAAATAAAAGTAATCATTCCCATAACGGGATCGAACGCGAAACCTTCGTATTTAAAGTACAGCACAGTCCCACTGTACCACGTTTCTCAAATCTCTATAATTCCACTTTATACTGTAGAAGTAGTCAACTTACATCCTCGCTTTGTGAGTATTTTGTCTTTATCAAGTTTTAAACCGCAAGTTGTTCTTAAAGTGCTCTCAATATATTCTAACTTTGTTTAATGCTGAGTGAAATTCATATATTTTTAAACAAGTCTTTTATAAAACTAAGAAATTTTGTCTATTTACTATTAACTTTTTTTATTATAACCGGACGAAATGTTTATATTTTTTATTATACATTTTTGAAATTAAATAAAAAAAATATCAAAATCGGCTCACCCAGTCAAAAGTTATGAGGTAACAAACATAAAAAAAAATACAGTCGAATTGATAACCTCCTTTTTCTTACAGAAGTCGGTTAAAAAAACTATTTCTTCATTTTCCATTTTCTCACAATTTGTACTCACAATCATCGTATGCAAACAAACATGACCCAACTTATTACATATTATACGTAAACACCTTTATTTATTATCAATAACTGTACAGCCAGGTGTGTTGAGAATCAGCCATAACTCAACACAACGAGGGCGCGGACAAATATTGCTTCCAATATGTTTGATTAATCGACGGCTGTATGGATGGCTCATACAATAATGACGGCGGTAGTACCAACGATATTAGCAACGTTTGCGTTTAGGATCTGGACGTTAATTGAATTTATACTGTTTAATTAATCTGGTGAGATTTGTATGTTAAATGTACGGTAGTTGTAGGTTCCGTTTTTATGTTCTGTTTTAGGAAATATTATTTTTGGATTATAAAGTTTTGTATTAACTATGCTTGGGAAAGCAAAACGTACAGAAATTTAAATAAAAATAAACATGTGAATAATATTTTTTCAGCACCATACTGTATCCCGCTCATAGCAGGTATGGTGAAGGGAACCCGGGAACCTAGTGTTAAGACACTTCGTTAAGAACTTTCCGCTAGTCACCTTCCACCAAGTTCTGGAGGCCTTGAGTGGAGGAACTCAACGCTCCGATTTATCTCGTTATCAGGACGAGGAAAATATTAAATCATCCTCGAGTGGAAATCGAACTCACAACATGTCGCGTCTACAGTCACACGCTTATGGCCCTGCGACACTACTGACCTTTCTTCATGCTAATATTAAATCTAAAACAGCTTAGATCTAGAAATAAAAATCAACGTAAGTTACTTTACTAAATAGATATACCTACCATCGAGTAGCAGTTTAATCCTTACGTATTTTAGGTATCATTAGGTCAAAACAAATAAATAACTAGTTTCCTAGTAGCGTCGCTTGAAAATTACGCTAAGATATATCTTACGTGGTAGGCTTTATGGGAAGTTGCGGCCTTTAATATATAACGTAGTACGTGAGACGTGACGAATAGAGTAGTAGTAATATGGGTAGACCTCTAAAGGTTGAAGTTGTGATGTATACTTGTAAAATAGGTAGGCCTCCTATATTTTGACGGGTACATTGCGCTAAGTTAGTAAATTATGCTTATACAATAGGTATATGCTTATAATATATAGGGTTTTTATACAGTCGGGGGAATGGGCGGATTACAATTGTTTCTATTCCCAGCTCTGGTTAACGCAGCGTTGAGTGCCGTGGCAAGCGGCTTTACGGTTATTTCCGTATATAGCTATAGAGTAGACAGAGGGACCTAATATTGAGACACTGCGTTCCCCACTCTCAATCCATTTATCGAGACATTGTGGGTTCAATGAATGATGAAATATAATTAATTTTCTTAACGAACTTACAAGCGACACATTTAGAGTCATCAAGAATCAGGTGTCATCAAGAAGTAA
The DNA here is from genome assembly GCA_013403645.1 of Heliconius nattereri. Lineage (NCBI taxonomy): Eukaryota > Metazoa > Arthropoda > Insecta > Lepidoptera > Nymphalidae > Heliconius > Heliconius nattereri. Next base: position 13,443,774 of record JAAIXI010000230.1, read on the forward strand.
CTCATTTTCATCGTGACTATTAATAAAATAAAAAAAATATTAATAATAATTTAAACTAAAACAATTTTTCTATTCGGGAATTCAATCTACCCATAATCGTATTTTTGCAAGTAGTACCCGTCCCAACTTTACAACTCCCGCGTCCGTCGCATTATAATAAATCAATATCGATTTTGAGCATTACAATGCCATAAAAGGAATTACTAGAGTGTTGGTACAACGCCAAGAGATGAGATAACAATTCGAACAATAATTGAGTAATGATATACTGGTTATAATGAAATTTTGGTTAATAAAACTTAAATATTATATATATATTAAAAACATATTATAATGATAGCTGTGACTTTTTTAGTATCAAATTATGTAATATGCAATTTTTCCCAAATTTATGTTTTGTCGGTTGCAGGTTCAAGTGCCGCATCAGGGAATGAATTATTTTCATTTCCTCACTCAACACGTGATGTCTGGAGGATGGGCAGTGCATGGCGAACTGCGTATACAAAAGTCCCTTTTACCTTTACTTCTATAGGCGTACAGAGAAATTTAAATTTAAGCTCAAATATAAGTCTAGTCATCTAGTGTTAAGACACTCCGTTCCCCATTTTGAATTCTTCCCGTGAATTCTAGTGGCATTGCGTGTTCAATGGCGGAACTCAACACCGAGGTTTGCTTCGACACCAGCGCGAAGAAATGTGAAATATTTCACTTCCTCGAGTAGGAATTGAACCAACAACTTGTCACGGCTGCAGTCACACGCTTGTGCTCCTGCACCAGGACTGGCTTCACCTGCACATCAAAGACAAATGAATAATGCAATAAGTTGTTAGAGCTGCGCTTGTAACCCAACAGAGATCATATTTCACGCGGCACAAGTTGAGGATTAACTTGGAAGTCTTAACACTATTAATAACCTAACTTTTTATTATTATTTTATACAATATTCGCTTCTGGAAATACATTGCTTTAGCTAAATTGAAGCGGTATTCTCCAGGCATTGCCTCGACACCACTAAAAATATGTATTCATTTCGTCCAGTAGAAATCGAACTCGCAACCAGTCGCATTCACCACGCAATGCCACAATAAGTCGGCGGAAAGTGGGGAAGGTAAGTATATGTTAATGAGGAACGGAGTGTGTTCCCTGGTTGGCTCTGCCTACCCTCTATCTACGGGATACAGCGAGAAGTCAAAACAATCTCTTATTCAGACTGGGGTGAACGACTGCCCAATTTAATGAACCTAAACCTTGCAAGGCTTCTCCCAAGCAGGAATCGAAACCCCAATCATCACGTTATACAGTTAGATGCTGTACGTACTAAGGCACTACAAGTGCTAGTAAGCACTAGCTTTTTGCTAAGTGTATTAAGTAATTATTTATTGGAGTCATTTCTTACTTCACCTGACCACATAAAATTTACGGAACACGTGTACCAAACTATCCCTCGAGTCGTTCAATCATCATCATTATTGATTCTACAACTTCTAAGGACAGGTAGTTTCCAATAATTCAATATTAGTAACAAATTTTAACTTCATTACAAATTCGAGACCGACTCCCTGTTGACAGACGGATCGAGCCAAGGGGACGCTAATCCATTAGTACGGAACACTCTATTAGCATACACAAGATATAACGTAATAATTTTAGTTGACAGTAGTTTTGTTTTACTACATCTTTACTGAAGAATTCTTTTGGAAGTAATAAAATTTACCTTTGTACTAAAAAATTTTTCACTTCATACTATATTCCGCATATAGGTAGGCAGATGAAACATGGGAACCTAGTGTTAAGACAGTCCATTTCCGTTAAGATTTCCATTCCCCACTCTCCCACAAATACACCATGTGTGTAATTCATAGTTAGATTTTATTACATAATTATTATTAACAGCTCGACCATAGAAAAGCGAGTTTATAACACCATCGACAGTCAGGTAGAAGATTTCCATATCAGATACAGCCTCGAAGAGCATAATCGTCACTCTTCCTTTGAATATTACTGGCTCAATTCACACACGAGGAGAGTTCTTTCTAAATAACTAAGATGCGAAGTAGCTGAATTTTATATTAGAACCATCCTTAAGAATTCACCTAGGACTAAAAGAAACGTAAATAATTCCATACATATAATTCCATATATAAACATGGCGTGTGTAAACAATGTTAGTGACGTATATCCAAATGCCACGTGGCCTCATCAATATTCAAAGAAAACTTCTCCTATAAGAAGATCACTTGAAATAACGCAAGAGGCGCAAAACTGTGGAGAACACTCGACGGGTCCACTCAGAATGGAGCAAATATTTAATTCAAATAAAGGGGCCCAAGCAGCGGGATTAAAGTTTTAAGAAATAATGGCAGTATAAACATACTTTATGTTCAAATTATCCTAATTTGTATGAATGTTTGTTTTGTGCTTTATTTGTGTATTTACAAAATATCTAAAGAAAACTTTTTTTTTAGTTCTTTAAAAAAATCAACTTCACGCTGTATTCCGCACACAGCAGGGTAGGCAGAGTGGCGGAACTCAACGCCAACTCATATACCAGAGCGAAGAAACGGAAATATAAATTTAAGTAAATATTTCGTTTCCTCGAGTGGGGATCGAACCTACAAACATCGTGCCCCTGCGCCACAATGGGCTCACGAGTTTCATTGTGTATTGTTATTTTACAAATCAAGCCTTTGATACCTTTTTTAGATGGTCAACAATATTTATTATATTTAATTTCATTCTCATCAGAGCTCTAATGCACATTTCAGCTCAATCGGACGCTGGGTAGTGGGTCAAATCGAACATTTCACATAGATACACTAATACATCGAGTTAAATAAAAGCTAAAGCTAAGTAAAAAGATGTCTAAAATTATTTTTGTATTATATAGTACCTGTAAAAGTCTCATCAATGTTTTCATTTCATTTTCGTTTCAGTTCAAAGTTTAAATGAGAGAGCAGCGACACAAAACGGCCATCGTATTTCTTTGTAAAAATGAAATATTAATTTGAAATGTTTCATCGAAAATCTTTGTGAAGCTGTTGGTGCAAACGGTTATGAATAACTGTTTTTTTTTTCAAGTAAACTTTAATATTACAGTTTACTTTAAGGTGCCTATAGTAGAAAATAAAACGATTTTTACCACGTATACGGCATTTGGGTGATCGATGATCGGCGTAAGATTAATTTGTCCTTGCATATAAGAATTTTGAATTTATATTAACAATATTTTTGTGGCTTAGGGGGGGAAAAGGGGACTTAGGGACACAAGTCTTTCTTCCCTGTTTTCCGTCCAACTTTCGACAATGCGTGTTGAGACTTGAGTGGCTGACCTTTTGCATAACCAGAGCGAGGAAATGAAAATAATTCATTCCTCTGAACGGGAATCGACTCCAATACCATTGCATCGACAGTCAGATACTATGCCGTTGCACCACAACAGACACAATTTGAAACTAATCAACGTTATAATTAACCAATAAGTTAAAATCATTTAACTGTAAAATATATTTATTAGTTAATTTAACCGAGACAGATCCCCGTCTGGTTCTTAACGATCTTTAGCTTTGTACTTAAACACTCGAGTGCACTTCATTTCATCGATAACTGAATTGCTCTTTGAAATATCTTCGGTTTAGTTGTAATTATGCCAACGAACTGAAAAAAACTTATTAAGAAATGTTAACCAATATAAAATAATAATATAATACTTTTTTTTACTTAAAATATTTTTCAAAGTTAAATCAAAATCCACCACCTCTGCCTACCCTGCTAAGGGATGTGCGGGATACAGCGTGAAGCTAAAAAACCCATCTCATTCGAGTTCAATTTAATTGTGCAACTTATTTAATTGTATCAATAATAATGTGAACTTTAGTCTCTTATATTTATTTATTATATCTAAAAATTTTATCCAGATTTTAGAAGTGAATGACTTGGTATTACACAAAGAGTTATAGTAAGGACCACGCTCATCATTTCTCCCTTAAGAATCGTTCTCGGTCTCTAGCTACATATGTTCCAGTTCGTAAAGGACCCTCCAAATTTTGTTTTTTCTTTATCCCTGGCTGATCTTGTGAATAATAAGAGGTTTTATTTTCTTTTTTTTTTGGATTTTGAGGGTATTTTTGATGGTATATACTCGTATATATATATATATATATATATATATATATATATATATATATATAAAATAAGAAACATACGAATGAAATAACTTTTCTTAGCTTCCTGTCTGTATTCTAGAACTTACTTAGTCTTAAACCTTATTTTGTTTATAATAATCATAATTCTAACACCCCTAATAATAAAAAAACATGCATATTTGGGTATTGATTAAATGTTAGTCGGACTCTACTACCGAGGGTTCCGTATCAATTTCAAGATTGACAAGTGAAAATACAACTCATAAAAAATGAGAAATTTGAGATTGCGGGCGTAGGCACTCATTTTGTATGAAATGAACTTGGAATATATGTATGTTATGTGTTTTTCTAAGAAATATCTATAAATTGCAAAATCCAAGAAGTGAATTCTTAGATTTTTTCCTCCGTTGGGTTCTTCTCACTTACTCAGCTGTACCAACTGCATTAGCAACTTAGAACTAAAATTATTTTAATAAAACAAATAGGTTGTTGACTTCAAAATATCACAAATGTACATTACAGATTTACAAAGAAAAAAACATGTAACAAATTCCGAGCACTAAGTACAAGAGGAGGAGATAAGTCGCTTTATTTGTGGACGCTAAACGCGGATTACCATTCATTAAGCCTTTGTTATCTTTGTATTGTATTGTTTTACATTAAAAAAAAGTGGTTGAAAGTTTAATTTTGTAAGAAATAAGTTATATGATATTAAATATAAATAAATAATAATATAAACGCGATGATTGCGGGTACAATTCCCACTCGAGGAAAAAAAAACATATATACAAGTAAGGGGGAACATAGGAACCTAGTGTTAAAACACTCCGTATCCCATTAACACCCTTTCGTTCTCTACTTTCCGCCGAATTCTTGACGCCGAATAACCTACAATCGTCGCTTTCATAGTCACGTGCTTGTGTACCTGCCCCATGGTTAGTTTTTTCCACATAAAATCTGAACTCACTACAATCGCTTTCATTATTGCATACTAGCTAGCACAGCTATGACATCATTATTACTTCATTCATTAAGGAAAATAATGTCCCGTGACGAGTGTCACGCTAGCCCGGCACATGCCAGCAGAAATAATAATACAATATGTCATACTAGTTATATTACGTACGCACATTAATTATTATCAGATTATATTATATACTTTATTATATTATAGATTATAGTGGCCCGCCCGCGGCTTCGCTTGCGTGAACTACGATATTATTAATTTCTGTCTCCATGAGTACCTACGTCCTATAAGTGACGTCCATGCAAAATTCTAAAGACTTCTTCAAAAGACTCCTAGCATTTGTAGTAACGAAGTTTCATACAAACTTTCAACCCCAAAAACAACCCCTTAGAAGTTGAATATTGCAAATTCCCGTCTTAGCGTGCACCTACGTCCTATAAACAACTCCTATGCAAAATTTCAGATTCCTAGCACATGTAGTTTCTGAGATTTCGTGATGAGTGAGTGACCTTTCGATTTTATATATATAAATATAGGAAATCAGGGAAAGCATAGAAACAAAAGGCATTTTCTGGTCGTAATTCAATATCTTTAACCGACTTCACAAAATGAGGCTATCAGTTTGACATGTATATACATAAACTCAAAGAAACATCTTTGAGTTCGTTTGAGAATAATCTATTTCTTTGATTTTTTATTAAAAAAATGGATTTTTAGCGTTACGCTATTTTCTGCATACGAAGGAAAGGCAAAAATATTAGTGACAAAACACTCCCTTCTCCACTTTCCGCCCGAATTTTATGAGAACCTCTTGTAGAAATTGAACCCACTCTAACGCTGCTCATCATCAACACCACAATAACTATAGCAAAAATATTTTATTAAATCAACCTTAGAGCTATATTCTTAATAACGTGGTTTTATTAATATTTTATTTACTTTCAGTATATTTATACAAATATTATGTTCGGCAAAAAAAGAAAATATTATAGTGGCAAGACACTCCATTCCATACATTCCGCCCTAATTAAAAATTCAGACACATATTTTTTAAGGACATCTATTATTTACATGTAAAAGACACTTTGATTTCTCTTTCAACGGCGGAAATCGAACTCCGGCCATTCCCGTTTACGGTCAGTTGCTATTCCGCTGCGCCATAATTGTCTCTGAATATAAATCTATCCCATTATTTAATTCCAACCTGCTATATATTATCAAAACCAGTACAAAATGTACACTGCGCTACTCAGAACAAGACAATTAGGTTTTATTAAAGCTATTATGATGGCCGTTGGAATCGAGGCGTCGTTACATACAATCCTAATTACGGTCTTTAAGAAAAATTGTACCAACATTTATTACAAATACTAAGAATATTTTAGTAAAGCATTATTGGACAAATGCGCACTAATATTAAGCTATTATAAAAATCAGATTCACGCTGTATCCCGTATATAGCAGGGTCGCCAGAGGGAGCTTAGTGTTAAGACACTCCGTTCCCATTTCGAAATAGATGTGAAACAGCGTATTACCGCGGCTGGCAACGACGGCGTTAATATTATATAGCTAGCATAATAAAATTTATATTTTTTAACAACTTTCTTTTTTTTTAGTATCACTTTATTATATTTTATTTAAATTATTTTATTTATTTAAATGAAAAACTGCCCAATCAACAAACTAGCAAATTAAATAGTGAAGTGCTTACAAAATCCTCTTTTAATTGCGTCGTTGACGGTTTAGTCCAGCGCGGGCTGTAAAAGCTATGGAAATAGTGATCAATAGAAATTCAATTATGACGACAGCCGTATGGAACGTTTTAGTTCACGTTAATTGCGACGTTAAAAGTGTTGTTGAAAAATAGTTAACAATTTGTTTTATTTTTTGGGAATAGAATAATAACGTCGCGCTCTATCTTGTTACCAGAACGGGAAAATGTAAAAAAATTTTTCCGCTGAGTGGGTATGCTGTGAACCTGCGCTACGACGGCTTCAACGTAATATACATTTTTAAATTAGTCTAAATAAAAATAAATAAATCATAGAAATAATTGTATTTTAAAAACAAGAAGTTATTAAAAGCGAATGTAATGGGTTTTTTTAAACGCTAAAGGCATAATATGAACATCTATTATTCTTGATTAGGCTCTCGGAATTCAATAAGTTCTATTAAAATGTATAGCGATGCAGCAATGCATTAAGCTGCTAATACGACGGACGTGGCGTGAGTTCAATTTCCACTCGCGGGAATGAATTATTTTCATTTCCTGCCGATTTGCGGCTGTTTGTTTCGTCCACGTGACGTATGCATAAGGTTTTATTTGTGAGCTTGAACTAAAACATTTACGCAACCCTTTTTTACTTTAAGTAAAAGTACTATTAATACCAGTTCAGATTTTTAAGAGATTACCCCGGACAAAAACAAAATTATAACAAAAACATACTTATTTCCATAACTAACTAACATTCATATGTTAGTTAGTTATGTAAATAAGTCAAATTATTACTTGGAAAAACGCGATTAATTATCGCAGACATACACTTCAATTTTATTCATATGTATAAACGTTGTAAATCTTTCAGATGTAATTATATTTTCTTCCTCACAAAAAAGGGAAAAAATGTAAAAAAATAAAAATAGACCAATGGATTAATAAAATGGCATACTTCCCTAAAGGCATTTACCGTTGTAACCGGAAATTAAAGAAAATTATTCGAATTACATTCGGCATAATAATTATATAGCGACAATAATAAGTCAAGCTACAAAATAAAACTATTCAGGCTTTAATATTGAAATTTTACTTTTAATATAATTATGTTCATATAAAAGAGTTTTAATGTAACAGGTGTTTGTGATTTTCTTTTAATTTTCACTATAAGTTCAATTTTCATATTTTTATAGTGTTTACGGAAGTTGCAATTTGCAATTGCAAAGAGGATATACTCGTATTATACAAATATAAACAACTTCACGTTTCTCGTATAATGGAATAGGCAGAAGGAACATAGTTTCTCTTCTCATTTTCCACCTAATATTCGAGATGCAGCGTGCTGGCTGACTCCATCCTCCCGGGTGGGCATCGAAACCACAAGCGTCGCTTTTTCAGTCTCATGGTGTGCTGTGTGTGTGAATTACGTCGACCTGAAAAAAAACAATAACGTTTTCAAATAAGTTAATAAATAATATTGACTGTATTAGAATAGAATTTGGTCTTCTTTTTATTAAATATTATTACTTCTACAATTACTTTAAAAGCCAATCTCTGTAATTTGCAATTCTAAATTTCATCAAATTTTCAAATCTATTCAATGGGATCTACGGTCAGAAGACCCTTTGTAGAGGACGACGTGTCGGATGTATGGCTTCAGGATATTAATATCTTGTGACCGTTTTATTATGAAATTATTTTACCCTTTTATTAGCATAATTTCAAATAAGTATTCATATATCATACATATACTTGTAATTTATTGGAATACAGAGTAATGTAAAAATTGTTGGCGTAACTTAGGGTGCGGTTAACGGGCTTAGGTTGTTTTTTTTTTATTTTGAGGCTGATTTTGATTGACGCTGTATCCTGTAAATGACAAGGTAGGTAGAGGGAACCTGGTAACTCAATTTTGTACAATCTGTTCCCATTCAGACATTTCCGTTTCCCACTTTCAGCTGGATTCTGGAAGTAGTGCGTGTTGAGTGGCCGAATTTAATGCCGCGTTTCCTTCGTCACCAGAGCAAAGAAATTAAAACATTAAATCTTTCATTTCCCGAGTTTTTTATTATTTTCAAGTAATTATAATTATCAACTCACTCCACGATCCACATACAAGCTACATATTTACTTAAACGTGGCGAGGTGTCCGCTCACTGCGGATGTGTGTAATTACCAAAGTTCGGCTCTTGCCAAACAGTTTATGATACTTATTGTGTACCTTTCAAGGACGTTTGTATGGAACTGAGTGTTTCTGATGAAATAAAATATATCGTTAGTCTTATAGTCTCGTTATAAGATAAGCTAAGCGAACGATTCTTTTAGCTTTTTCAGAGCTTGTTTTATTACAGTTAGAATTTAGTTTATCTATTTAGTTTATCTATTAGGTAGGTAGTTCTCAAATAATATATCTAATAAATTTATAAAGGCCATTGTGGCTCTGTAGGACAGTGTCAGCTTATAAGCGCTATGGTCGGGGGTCGAACCCCACTCGGGTAACAGATTATTTTCATTCTCGTGCTCTTGTAAACATAACGCGGAGTTCAGTTCCGCCATTCAACGATATGATTCGAGAACAGAGTTGCCTCGCTTCATGCGGGATCAAGCGAAAAGTTTAAAAATATCTTCATTTAATTATATTAGCCTTCATGACGTAGGTGTGAAATCATTTCTTATTCAGAGAAATATATCCATTATAAATACAAATGTTTTATGAACAACTCGGAACAGCTGAATAAGTCAAATTTTAAAAAATCCTGTGCAAAAGCACCGTAACCTGTGTTTTATCTAACCCACGCATTCTCCTAAATATAAAAATACTAGCGGACGCGCGCAGCTTGGCTTGCGTAATTAGGGGTGAATTCTAATAAACCACGAAACATGTGTTCAATGAAATATTTTTAAGAGTCTAAATTTCGAATTTTATAAAAATTGGTGGCGATTTAAAGATTTTTCCATACAAACTTTCAACCCTTTATTTGCACCCTTAGGGGGAGAATTCTAGAAAACGATGAAGTACGTGTTCAATTAAATACTTTTAAAAATCTAAATTTAAAATTTTATGAAAATCGGTTCCGATTTAATTTTTTTTCTATACAAACTTTGAATTTCACTCCTTTATGGTTAAAATTTTTCAAAATCCCTTCTTAGTGGATGTCCAGATAACGAAAGTAAACATCTGTCCAAATTTCACGTTTCTACGCACAGCGGTTACGGCTGTGCGTGCGTCTTACCTCAGTCAGTGAGGACAAGTCCTTTTATATACTCGTATATAGATAAAACAAGTCTTATCTAACCTAAATTGGAACCTGGAACCTTCCATTACTAAGATATGATCACCAGACTCTATTTAATATCAGAGTAACGTCTCTTTGTTATCAATCAAAGGTCAACCTTTATTGTTGGACTACAAAAGCCTGTAAATCTTGTTAAGCCTATATTGGCTAACATCTGCCTAATTTAATATTTAAATGAATATCCAATACTTATCTCTTGACTTTGATAATGGAATATAACATTTCGATAGATTATATTTTTTTATTAGTAAAATTTTATTGTATATTTCAATTTGATAAAAGAAACGACTTTTTAAATATTTTATTTATATTCTACCATATGAAAAACCACTTTTAATTTACTTTTTATTTTCACTCCACCGAATATAGATAAATTCAGTTTCAGTTTCGTTTAATATACAAGATAACGCGGAGAAGCGAAAAATAGAGCGTCTAGTGCAACACTAGGTTCTCAAAATAATAGTGTACAATACATTTTAAAAAAATATATTAAAAAAGTAAAATAGAAGGATTTGAACCAATACCGCTTGGAAACTGCCCAATCACTAAGCCTTACGTTCTCATCAAGCTACAATAAAACTCCTATACGATACGTGGTTACGACTTATTTATATTGAATTGTATTTCATAGTTCATATAAACGAAATTCGCCAGAAAAGTCTAAGATAACTTATGAACTCACAATCCAAGCTCATCCCCACATTAGTTCTACTTCCTCAAGTTTAAAGATCAAACATCTACTAAAACACAAACGTTTACAAGTTCATTATATACAGAAGTTCTAAATACGAAACAACTGGTACCGAATTATAACTTAACTTACTTTACGTCGTTTCTACTCTGGAGTTGGAGCTTGCTTCTATATGATCAAACTAGCTTTTAAGTCTGGGTTTGGCCAATGCGTGTGTCTAGAAATATTTTCCAGTGGGGGCCTGGACTTTAGCTATGAAAATATTAATATGGGTTAAAGTTTTTTAAAATTTTCAGGGTTGATTTTTTGTTATTAAAAGACCGAACTGGATAGACCGAGACCAGCTGGCCCCCCTATTCCTACGCTCATGGCTTTCAATTGAGTCTCATTTTATTTCCTAACGAATTTCTATTTATACTAAATATTATGTAGTTTGCATATTTTTGTTCTTTTACCAAATCAATCAAAACATTTTAAAGTAAAATCCATATAATCGATGGAAAAGTGACTTTCAATGTGATAAAAAATACATATTTTTAAACTAGTTTAAAAAAAAATACGAAATCAATAAATATAATAACTGTTATACAGTATAGCAAATTTGAAACACTTTGTTTGAAATTTAAAATACCATCTGCATACCAAGTACAGAAATAGTAGCTTCAAAGCTGCTTCAAGATGTTCATTCAAAAATTATAGATAGTCTAGACATAATCTTGTTGGACTAAAAAGATTTTCTTAAAGCTTTTCGTATTTCTATTTGCGTTTGAATGGAATTCTTCTAAGAATTACTTGTAAGAAATAAAGAAATAGTTTTTTGCTACAAGTGAATAAAAATGAAAACTAAGCTTACTTATGCACTCTTATAGTATGAAATGGACTACAAACATAAGTTTCACGATGAGAGGGAACTTAGTAGACACTCCGTTCCCGACAAGAGTGCCCCTCTCGCGAGTCGAACCTACTCGCAGGCTTACGGCCGTAAACAGAGAACTGAAAAAGAAAACAGAGAACTCAAAATTATAAGTTTTTATAAGAAACATTTATTATAAGAATTCTGATTCTTTTTATTCATTGAGCTGTTATACTTGAAACAAAAACAATATAATTGGGTCAAGTGTAGACAGGTACAGAAATAAATGACTTCTTTTATAATGAAAAGTAATTATGAAATTTTAAATTTTTAACTTTTCATGAGGGAATTATTTTTCGTGTACGGATAATTTTTCAGTTTCAATTAAATAATTGGAGTTTTTCTTGAACAGTTGAATTTTTGTTCTATATTTTATTTATTTTATGTATTCTATTCATAGGTATGTTTTACTACTAGATATTGTTTTTTACAGAGTAGGCAGGGGGAACCTAACATTAAGATACTCCTGCAGAACTCAACGCCGCGTATTGTCTTTAGTTACGAAGAATTGAAAATAATACAATTTTCGTGCGAAAACTTTTTCCACGAAAAAAATATAGGTAGATAAATATATAAGAAAAAAAAAGAAGTTAAAAAGATAAATTAGTAGTTAATTAGTATGTTTTTACTTACTTTTACTAGTCTTCAAGTCAAATATCTTTTGTTCTAGTCTTTTATCTGAAGTTCAAGGTATAGCTTAATGAACACCTATTTATAAACTTTAAATTGCTTCTCGTACTCTGTTTAGCTTTTTTGCTTCGCAGTTTAGTTTTAAAATGTTTAATTAAGACCGTCCTTGATTGTACTATTGTTAAATTTTTCATTTATATTGCCTAAATGATAACTCGTTCTAATTTTACGTGAAGAAAATTCTATTATGTATATTTTATTTATTTATAAATGAAATAACTTTTAAAATGTTAAAAAATAATGGTCTACAAATTAAATTGTTTTATTGTTAAAAGCTAAAAGTTAAATAAAATAAGCTAAAAGTTAAATTGTTAGGCTTCGAGAAGATTTTCGATAATTTTAATGTGCTTGCTGTTTACAACGAAGTAGAAATATTATTTTTTAAAAGTTAGGCTATTGTGGTAAATAAACAAAGTCTTATTTATAATTGAAATAAATACTAACACACCACGTTTTCAAACTAAGAACTACACACTCTACTCTACATAACACTAGCTGTAACAATTAATCTCTCCGCGACCGCAGATTTCAGTAATGATTGCTTTAAGAGCCAATAACGAGTGCTATAATAGAGCTATAAATACATTGTGCTTGTAATTTATCATTGCTATTAATATATTGTTTTATATAATATAGTATAACTAGTAACCCACTCGCGGCTTCGCCCGCTTTAACTACGAAATTATTCATATAATGTATGTTTGCAAAGCACTTAAGATAATGTGAAAATTAATTAAACCCTAATGCAACCCGCATTTTCGTAGTTCCAATAAGGATTTTTCAATTGTTTTAAAATAAACACAAATAAATAACACAAACAACAGAAAACTTAAACGAAAGATGTAACCAACTATGTCGCGTGGAAATACATTATAATTATTGGATAACTCCAAAGTACGTGCAATCACTTCTAAATTTACTTTGCCAGTAGTAGCTCCGAACGACATCAGGGCCTTGGTTCTCTGACGGTTAATGCTGTTAGCCCTATTGGCTTTTACAGCGACACCGGTTGGGTAGGGAAGAGGGTACTCTGTCCCTGATGAAAAGCAAGCACTACGTGGCTGCCTGTGAGGAAAATTAAATAGAATGCATCGGCTGGGAATCGAATCCGGGCCGGCCACGTGGCAGCCGAGCATTTTACCACTGAACCACCGATGCGTGAAAGGTAGGCGGGCGCGGCGGACGCAACACGTCGCGGGACGCCGAGGAACGCATAGCGAGTGGCGAGCCGTTTCGCAGCAAGGATTTTTTGATATTGCAACAACTTCTAAAGTACTTATTAAAATGAAAAACAGTAAAAGACAGTTTTGATCTACATTAAATGGCCAACGTAACTAATATACTTATTTATATGCTGAGAGTAAGGGATAAGTGATACATGAGGCGATACAGCTGATGCGTGAACGGCGTGATGTGTCAACAATGAAATGCGTTTTTCTCTAAAACTATTCACAATTTCGAAATAGTGTAAAAAGCAAATTTTATCTTCGTTTAACGTAGAAAATTAATAAAATATTTTAAAGGATAAGTATTAATACCATTATGGAAAAATATCCCTCACAATAAAAAATATATTGATTTTACTATTTTTAGAGAAAAAAATGATCACTACACGTTATTCTTAAAAGATACGAATATGCTGTCGCTGACTTTTTTGTACATGTTATTAAGAAGAACAATACATTATTTTCATGTAATACTTACCATTAGAGCAGCGCATGCGCGAAAGTGTCTCAACGGGTAGGACTTTATACACATTTATCTTATTTATGTTAATTTACATAAGAATGTACAAATATTAAACTATATATAAACCTTCGCTGAGAAATACTCGACTTAATGGTGAAAATCCGTTGGGTGGTTTAGAAGAAGAAGAGTTAGAAAGGCCAGACAGACGCGAAATCCTACTTTGTTTTATAAGATATAGGATATATATTCCTACTTGAGGCCGTCGCGGTGGGTCACAAGCGTGTCTATAAACGCGACGGGTGTGGGTTCGAATCCCACACTGGTAAATGTTTATATTAATTTATTTTTCCTCTGGTAACGAACGGAGGTGAGGCGCCACTCAACACACAATATATCCAGAACGCACTGAAAAGTGGAAATCGGAAGAGTCTTAATGGTAAGAAGTGGCTTAACACTAGTCTCCCAGGTTTTCTCCGTCTATCTTACCATGCTCGAGATACAGCGTGTAACTTTAAGAAAATATTTACGTCGTTAAAAACTACGGACTATTCTCTGTCTGGGTACCCCGCTGTATATAGTATACAGCGTGAAGGTGGAGAAATAAAAGAAAATATATTACCTAAAATAGGAGTTTTCATAAAAGAAATGTTCAGTTTGTCACAATGATTACATACAATGATATCATTATGTATATTTAATGTTGTATTAAAATATGTTCTTTACATGCAAATGCTTTTAAATACAAGTCACGCGAGACTGTACTAGTACTTATTTGTTTGGATGATATTTCGATTCTTTGTATAAATTTGGAATTATATTAGAATTTACCGGTTCTATAATTAAGGCCATTGTGGCGCCGTAGAAGGTACAAATACACAACCAAATTAAATAAAATAACACTATAATCAATGCCTTAAATATTAGGCGGAAGGTGTGGAACAGAGTGTCCTAGCACTAGCTATTAAAAGGAAATATGTAAGGCTAAATAAAATTATAATAGAAATAAGCTGCAGCGTATAGATTTCATATATGAGAACTGTAAAAGTAACATTAACTCTAAACGAGTAACTTTATGTAGCGAAGTAGTTCAAACTCTTATGGCACATGAAATAACTTGTCCAGAATTAAATATAATATCGAGAATTTATCTAGTAATAAAATATTTGACGTGGGCAGAGGGAACCTTGTGTTAAGAGACTCCGTCCCACTCTCCACCGAATACTGGAGGCTTTTTGTCTTGATACCAAAGCGAATAAATGAAAATATTAATAAATAATAATTCAATCCCTCTAGTGGGGATCAAACTCAAAATCCCAAACCCTTCAAACTCTGCAAACCCGTCACAATCATAACACAAACATAATTCTACTTTGTTTACAACTTAATATTATAAAAAACTAATAGATATAAAACATACGTATTTTCTTACCATATTTCAAACAAATAAATAAACTTTACAATAGGACAGTAGTTATAAAAAATATAATAAGAAAATAAAGTTATTTATCAATCTAATATATTACTTTAGATTCATTTTCTATAGACCAACGGTCCATACTCCAGACCACCCACTCGCTAGCGCCACTTATTTAAATTACGGTGTCATAATGAACCCACGCAAATTTACTTATATAAAGTATAATTTTCATATAAATTTCAAATTAAAAAAGGTGAATATGTATAGAAGTAGATCAGAGGTCACACGTGGTGCAGTGGCATAAACATGCGATTGTAAACGCGATGGTTGTGAGTTCGATGCTCGCTTTAAAGAAATTTAATATTTTATTTTAGAAATATTCAATTCCTAGCTATGGCAACGAGGCAAAGAGCAATGTGTGGGATCTGCCACTGAAGCCCCACAAATCGTGGGAAAGTGGGGAACGCCTAAGTAACGGAACTGTATACCACGCTTTGTCTTGCCACGAAAGTGAAGAAATGAAAATAATTAATTCCCCTCAGTGGTAATCGAATCCACAAACGTCGCGTTCACAGTCAGACGATATGCCGCTACGCCACGAATGGCCACCAGCCTCACGATTAATAAAAGTGCAAAAATCTATAAGAAAGCAGCTACAATTAAAAAGCCATAAATCTAAAAATTGAATTGAATTGAATATCTAAAACAAATCATTTAAAATTAAAAAGAGGTTTTCATATAAAATGCACTATTGCTGTACATTTAGTCACCGACACGGGCGCCGTAGTCTCCTCACTGGCGTGTTCTAAAGGTATTGTTCATATTAACGTGAATAACATAGCATCTAGCATTTCACTAGTCGCAGTTCTGTATGTATATCATTTTTAAAGTTTATTTTTTCTCTCTTTTAACGGTTTTTTTTTATATAACTTTTTATGTTTTTGTATATGAGAAGGGAAGTGGTAACCTTTTTAAATGTAGGCGTAGTACGGTAGTATGTTAGTGTAGTACAGGTATGTTTGTGTGGGTTTTTTTGTAGTGTTAAGACACTCTTTTCCTTATTCATCGCCCAATTTTCGAGACATTGTCTGTAGCTTGGAGGAAGTTATCATTATAAGTTGTATTACAACCTTGTCTAGATCTTGTTTTTTTATCCGCATTTCCATGGATAAGTATGGAGATTCTAATTAAAGATGAACCCGTTGCCCACTCTTTTTAAGTCAGTGAAATTATCATATTAAAATACCAGTATTTTAATCGATATATCCCCCAAAACGTAATAGGAAACGACAAATGACGCATTTATCTAATAATATCGTTGGTTTAGAATTGAAATAAATAAAATTAAATTATTGGTTTAAATCAAAGCCAAAACAAAACGGAACCTTGCAAAATTAAACTGATATAAATTTAATTCAATAAATATAATTAAAATATCGTGTAATGTCATCGATATTTCTACTCGAGAGCAAATGCAGTTGACCTGTTGCCCTATTTTACAAATAACACCTTTGATTAAAGGGAACGAACGGGTCGCCTTCAATTACCATAGCTGATAGGAGATTACCAATTGCTATACTCAATAAGGCCATAGATTCAAATACAGCGTATGATTTTTGTAGGCTTTTTTTGTAGCAATTTATAAATATGTTTTTTAGCAAAATAAAAAGAAATGTGTGAATTTTACGTAATATATACTTCTGTATCAATATTATTAAGTGGAAGAATCTGTTTGTTTGAGCGCACTAATCTCAAGAAATACTGGTCTAATTTGAAAAATATTTTTTGTATTAGACTGACCATATATAAGGGAAGGCAAGAGGAATTATATGAATAAGAATTTGTAATGTACAAGTTGTTTTATTTCCATTTGGCACCCCCATTGAACGAATTTCAACCCACAACTAGCATATGTTTAGAAGAATAACAACTGCGCAACGACGTTCTAATAAATAAGTTATAACATATCCAATTCGGTCTTCAACATGTGTTCATAATTCATATTAAGGTGTATGAACCTGAATTGAAACTTTAAAGGTTTATAACTTAAAGCTCAAAGAGAAACTTTCCTCATAGAAGACGTTAGTTAACGTACGGCTTACCCTTTAAGAAGGCTTACCGTGGTACATTTTTATTAGGCTTCGGTTTTAAACACAGTATTATAACTGACATTTCTTCATCTTCACGCTTTGTCTCACATTTAGGAAAAGCTGAGGAAAAGTAGTGTAAAAATACTTTGTTTTCCATGCACCACAGATTTTTTGTTATGATTCAAATTGTGGAATAACTCAAACTCTTCTCCACTCTGGTAACAAGACACAGCCTGTGCTGTGAGAAATAAAATGCGTGCTGTGGGAATCTAGCCCATAACTGTGTTTAGAGTAAGACGATATGCCTATTGGCCTTCTTTCATACAAATATAAAGATGAATAAAAAATATACCTTTTTATCAACACAAAATTGAACTGGCTATAATCATCTTCCAGTACCAAGAGTAACTTAACTCAAACGACTTTCTACAAGAAATGCGAGATTTATATTGAAATCTTGAAGTATGTAAGAAACCAATAAAAGGCTGAGGATTTTTGCAACACATTCGATAACGTTCCACCATTTCCCTCGTATTTATAGGCTTTTACAGCGTTAATAAAATGTACGATGAAACGGAAAAAACCTTTTAAACGTATTTTATCCTGATGTGTTATATTTTTCTACAGAATGATTTGAGCATAAGAACAGGTATTTTTTTAGCTTCACCCTGAGTGTGTACAAAATATGGAAGGGAGAGGGAACCTGGGAATCTAGTATTAAGAAACTCCATTTCCTTTAAGTCAAGGTCAATGCATCAAGAATTTGGCGGAAAATGAGTAACGAAACTATCATAATGGGGAACGATGAATCTTGTAATTAGGTTACCAGGTTCCCTCTGCCTTCCCCTTTTCCGTACAGGATACAGCGTAAGGCCAACAAATCTATGTATATATTATATATAGCCTAGTAACCTACAGTTAATTTAATTGGGCCTCGTTTAATATGACACCAAAATTACTTATTTTAATAGAGACATAAAGCGAAAAGTGACAAATTGCTAACATTCTATAGAAGATCGGGCGCTTTGCCCGTACGCTTATATGAAAAGACGTTTACATATGAAAGGAATGAATGGAAAAGGTTCAATTCTTAACAATTAACACAAGTGTTTTCTTTTGTATGAGTGAATGAATTTCTTTTAGGGTAAAGGCCATTTAATATCAAATATTCCTTCGTAAATGACTTGTGAATCAAAACCTTGATTTAGTACCCTCGAAGATTACACCTAAAGTCTTTAGTACTTAAAAAAGCAGTTTCACGCTGTTTTCCATATACAGCAGAGTAGACAGAGGGAACATCATATTAAGACACTCCGTTCCCCATTTATCTTCTTTGAAAAAAAAAATTACTCCTCATCTCCTTGTATAAAACATGTGTTCCACAAAATACTTGTAAGATAATTGCAATACATTGTTATTAGTATATAAATTTAAGCTGCCATATTAAAATGAGTATATGATTTTAAAGAAATAAACATATTACTCCTACAATACACAAACTAAGAAGAACATACAAAAATCACGGGTTTCTATAAATAACTATTACTTTTGTGCTTATTGTTACTATTGCAAGCGAAGCCACTGCGCCTATTTTTATGACACTCGGGCCAAAGTTGGAACTCCATGGAGAAATATAAACCAAGTTTCATTTCAGAATGTAAGTGAACTCTCGAACTTCATTTTATTTTTTTTATTATTTTGTATTGGCATTTAGATATATATGTACACTTATTACATTTTGTAAATTATATAAGTCACCATTGTGCGAGATTAAATCTATAATAACCACATATGCAGACAGACATTTGAAAAATGCGCTGAATCTAACAAGCAAATCTACATGCTAAGCTATTATAGTATACCAATAAATAAAGTAAACCAAAATGTGAATTCGTTAATCAATTGTATGAGTTTCTTCAGCTTATTGCCACGATAACTGGCAGAATAGCGGAGCAAGTAGGTCGGAACGAGCAACACAAATGTATAGGAGATGAAAAGCTACTTGGATTTAATGTAACTTTATATATTCATGTTCATATTTTAGGTCAAGAAAGCTGAGAATAAAAAGAGGTTAACGTGCAGCGTGCGCTACTACAGTATGGTGAGGGCGTTTTGATTAAATTTTTCCATAAAAATAAATTTTTATGTTTCTTTTAGTAGCGAGTGTTTGAGGATCCGGTGGTGGGTAGATGTTGAACCAATGTATTGCTTGGATAAAAATCCAAAACTCTTGAGACGCAGTGGCAAATGAATTACGTAATATTTTCATATCCTCGCTCTGGTGATAAAACAACATGTAATATCTCGATAGAATGTAACTAAAACAATGTATGTTTGAAATAGAATACTTGTATTTGTAAAAAAAAAACAAATTTTTTTTTTTAAATATTTTTTTTAATTATCATCTTCATTCAGAGTTAGGGACTAATAAAAAAAGAAAGAGTGAGAGAGGAATAGAAATACGAAGAGAGGAATATAGGCAATTCTTAGGTACCTACATTAACTTTATCGATCAATTTCTATTACTTCGGCTTGCGGAATTTGTCAGATACCCCTTGAATTATTCCCTCCAAAATATAATAAAAATTAGCCGCGCTCGAGAATGTCCAGATAACGTTTTTTTTTTACAACTTCGGAGCCCTTCCCCTCCTTTGCGTCATCTTTTATCCTAGACGCGCGGCTATACATATGAAGCTTATATTTGGTGGAAGTACGTAACCGAGTACAGGGAATCCCCAGTATCTTAATCTGATGCGCTCGAATGACTCCACAAACTCCCCTCTTTTCCGCCACTACTATTTAGCGCATGGTCGCTATCAAACTGCGTTTGGTAAACGACACGTCAATCAATGACAACACCTGATGTCATCACGGTGTAGTTGAAAATGGATTAACACCGAATATTGTACATGAGATTTAGAAATGTATCTATCTCATAAAGAATTTTATTTCTTATACATCATCATCATCATCAGCCTGTCCTCGTCCACTGCTGGACTTAGGCCTTTTCAATGGCATGCCACTGAGCTCGATCTTCAGCTCTTCGCATACATCGCAATCGCTTATACATACATATATGCTATTATTAACCGGGCCTCAGAAACGAACTTACTGAGCCACACTGTATACATATATATAATGGAATTATAAATAAAGAATTATAAATAATGGAGTAACCAATAACTAAATGGTTTACTGAGTGTTTAATAGAGCAATTAGTATTTCTACTATCAGACTGTTAAGGTAAGCCGATTTACTATGCCACAATTAATTTAGGCACTAGCGATGTATCTGGCTGTAAACGCGATTGTCACAGGTTGAAATTCAGTGTAAATGTTAACTATATATATATATATATATATATATTTACTGTTTTTTTTATATTTATTAACTCGCGGGAATGACTCGGCCTCGCGATATGCGGGTTCATCTCGCTGTCGTAGCAGGGTAGGCAGAGGCAATCTGGGAACCTAGTTTAAAGACACACTGTTGTCCATTAACACTAGAAGTGCCGAAGATTGAGACCCCCCTTGAACCTTGAAACCTTGACCGCCGTCGTGACAAATTTGTCCCATTCTACTTATTATGTTGATTGTTGGTATAGTACAAAAAAATATATTATTAAAATAATTCGTAAAATGTGTAGATAAAAGTACCAAAAAACAAAACACAAAGAAAGAATCAAATATTTCAAATACCTTCTAAGATCGTGACAACTAACTGAATAACTCTTACAAAATTATAAGTTATTGAAATTAGTTAATATTATTATTAGGCCAAGTAATGCATTAATATATTCTTCATCAGTGATACATCACAGATGATTTATAACATTGCGTGGTAATGCCTCCAGAATTCGGTGAAAAATTCCAGCAGAGTACATAGCACTAGGTTCCCTGGTTCCCCCTACCTACCCTACAATTGCCCACATTTGGTATCGAGTGTTTTTCTAAAATTAAAGCCTAGCTTAGTCATCCTTTCATCTGATACCTCACTTGAACTAGCGGCAAAATTTAGTATTGACACCAATTTTACCCCACTTTTCAGGCTATTATTTTTTAAGATTTATGCATAAATGTATAGTTTCAGATTTTTTTCTGTACAAGTACTACATGTAGATGCTAGCTGCCAAATTTCATAATTCTAAGTTAACTGAAAGTACCTTATTAATTTAATTCCCTTTATAGTGTCGGAATACACGTTTTTTAGTATATAAATGGTTATATCTTTTTTTAAGGGCGCTTTTTCAGGAAATCAAGGGACTGTAATCGTCATATAGTTGATATTCATATATTCATATGTTCATATGAGTATCAACTCGATTTCTCCAAGCATTCCTGAGATAAAGGCACAGACAGACGGATGGACAGAAAAATGATCTTATAAGGGTTTTTTATTTCCTTAAAAGCTACAGAACCCTAAAAACTTNGTTTTTTATTTCCTTAAAAGCTACAGAACCCTAAAAACTTAGGCATTGACTGCTAAACCCACTATTCAATTTTTTTCGCCCCCGCATCGTCCTTTCACCTCCACCTCGTCCACGAGGCATGAAAATATATCAAATTATACCCTTAAATAATAAAATAATAATGGCGGGACAAAAACGACCCATTGGCAGTTCTAGGTAAATCTAATTTTATTTCAAAAAGTATGACTGCTATAAAATTATTTATATTTTTAATTAAATAAAGGTGTAAAATTGGTAATAGTCAAAAAGTTTCATCTACATACAAATAAAAAAGTTATATACAATCAAACTTGCGATTGGGACAAAAATGGGACGGCGGCGCTTCTAGTGTTAAAACCCTTCCCCTCTTCACTTGTCGTTGGATTCTCGAGGCATTGTGTGTGAAGTGGCGGATCTTAACGCTTTGCCCTGCGCGGCGACGGCCTTTTAGTTTTCCACTTTTCCAAGGATAACAGAGTATACAAAGAGAGCCTATAGTCTAGGGTCAATAACTTACTTTCCGCTCTAATTTTATGTTGCGCGGCGGATCTAAACACCGCACATATACTTTCCAGAGCGTACCAACGAAAAAACATAATTAAAATTTTTTACAAACGAAATTAAACGATTGTAGCTTTACGTAGCGAACGTTAATTACTTTTTAATAGTGTCGCCATTACCGACATCGGCGTAATTGAAGCCCTCGTCGAGACAATGACAGACGCTTTGAACGTTTCGTAGATTGTTTTTGTTTCATTACATTTCGCTGTACTTAATGAGTAATATTAATGTGACTGGAGACCAGCTAAAGTCGTGACGCAGGTATAGGTTCGATTCCCACTTGAGGAAATAAAATATTTTCATTTCTTCGCACTGGTAACAAGGCAACGCGCGGCGCTAAACGCTACTCATCTTGCACATACAAGGTTCTCAGGTTCCCTATGCCTATCCTGCTACGCTGATAAAAATATTTTTTTTTTATAATTCAGATAAACAAATAAGAATTTAAATTACGACGTGAGTATATAACATATATTTTAATAAAATGATACCAAAAAAAAACGTAATACCTAAGTAAATGTCTAAAACCTTGGAATTTGTGGGCCTTAACGTGTTTAATATGTGAATATGAATACTTTAGTATGCTAAAACGATTGTTATATAAAATTTAATAAAGTAATAAAGTAAAACAACATGATACAGTATTTTATTAAATATTTGTTTATTATAATAATTCTTTAGGCTTCTTCTTATAATAATTATGTATATAATAAAGTCCACTGGCTGTGGGTTCGATCCCCACTCAGATCACACAGCAATAGACCTTAGATTCAATTTGACCAATAATTAATTTTAGGCCCAAAAGTAAAATTTCTTCCAAATTTAAAGTTAATTATTAGAATTATTAGATAGGAAATGATTTTGATTGGAACAACTAGATACTAAGCCCTCGTTTAATTGAACCTACGTATCGATTGTTATATAAATACAGGCGTATAATGTCACCAGTGACAAGATAAGTCCATTAGAGCTAACGGCTTTGTGTATTCTCACAAGTCATGCAGATCTTAAGCTTTGAAATTTATAAAATAATAACACCATAATAATATAATATGGTTTCGTTGGTGGGTTCGATTCCCACAATTCGGAGGAATGGATTGTTATTTTCCCATTTGCTCACTCTGGTGTAAAGACGAAGCGCGGTGTTAAGCTCCGCAACTCAACGTACAATGTTTCGAAAATTCGGTGGAATGTGGGAACAAGAGTTTCTTATCGCTAGATTCTGACTACTATCATGGTCATGGTAGGTAATCACCGAGGACGCAAAAGACCGTGCAAAGTGGAGTAGGTTGAGTAGGAAGGCAGACCCTGGCAATAGCCGGGATTAATGTCAGGAGGATGATGAGATTCTGACTAGTATATGAGCATAAGTAGAATAGTGTCTAATTATACACATGGGGGTATGGGTTCGATCCCTACAACAATGAATTTAAAATTAAAAAAAACAAAAATTGAATTCAACACGTGAATCTATCTGCATTTATTAAATCTTTAAATTTTCAACAGCGATGCAGATAGAGAGCGGAACGTTACTACCATCATTTACCAGACAGACAGCTAAGCTACGAATTTCTCAGCAATATAAATATATAATAACTCTAAATAATACAAAATATTCTCACAAATTGAAGTCAATAAAATATAAAAAAATAGTTCTAGAAAGCACTAGACTGCCTGCCTCTGCCTTTGTCTGCCTTACAAAAATTGCCTCAAGCCAAATCGAACCTCCTACCTCTTTCTAAAACATATTTCCGATTGAACACCTCTCAAATATTTACCTTAAAACATCTCAATATCGGACTCGGAGCATCTCTGAGGATAATTAATTAAGAGATATCGTTACCTTTGATTGCTTCTGTTGATTAACTAAAATAGAAAGATGAAGTAAATGCTTCAATTTACATTGGTAGGTTGTTAAATTCTTAAGAAGATAGACTACTTGGAGGTCGTGGATTCGATTGGTTGTTTAGGATAAGCGTTTTAATATACGTCGGTAGAGAATTGTAGTAAACAAGTGGGTAATATTTTTATTTCTTTGCACTGGCAAAGTGGCGTTGAGTTTGCCACTCAACTGCAAGAATTGGAAAGTGGGGAACGGAAATACTTTAACGGAGCTTAATTCTAGCTATGTTCTTCATCTCTACGCACCTTGCTATGTGCGGGATAGAGCGTGGAACTACATTTTACAATAAATATTCACCAATTTTCTATTCATTATATTGTCCCCAATATTTTTTTGTTTTTATTTAAAATAAATTATATATTCCTTGACCGAATGACACACGAATATTTCGTTATTATTATATTTTATTTTACATTAAAACAAAATATTTGATAACAATATAAAAATATTTTTGACACATTTATTTAAATAAAATCTACCAAGTATAAGAAACTGAATATTCCATTATACTATCTATTAATAAATATTAATTCCTTAGCATCGAGTCTCATCCACTCGACCGTATTTCTATTAAAACATTCCGTCTGTCCGTGGCATATCTTAATCAACTATTAACAGAGTATGATATGAGGATTTTGATATGACAGCTAGTATATGTAATTGTAATGTTGTATTTACGTTTGTTATTGGTGGTTTGAAAATAGGAGCTCTTGATTTCTGTTAATAAAGATAGATAAATAGATAGATAGATTTCTTTATTGCATGCACAAACTATAAGTACAATAAAAAAAAAAGAAAATCGATAGCTATAGTAATATAACTAGCATGCAAGGGCGACTCTGATCGGGGTGATCTCTTACAGGTAACCTTGAGCGTAAACATTTACAAGAAAAGAAAAAAAAATAGTAATATAAGAACTGTGTGGTGCATAAAAAGTTTGTTAATAATTACAATAATAGCGAATCAGAAAATAAAAAATTATAGTTGCTTATGTGGTTAAGATTATGTTTAAAAATATATACATAGTATATTTTTAGCTTCACGCTATATCTTGCACATAGCAGGGTAGGCAGAGGGAACCTGGCAACCTAGTATTAAGGCATTTCGTCTTTATAGAAAAATACTTATTTAGTAAACGTATTTTATTAGGGATTTTAACCCGCGCCTCTTAAAAACAAATAAAAATTGTTTTTCGTTTTCTCTATTAGAAAAGTGTCTTAACACTAGGTTCTCTCTACTTACCCACACTGCAAAAAGTAACAAAACCTAAACTCTAAACTCACAAATAATATAAAAGAAAGAATGGAGAGAGTACATTACTTCCTAGAATTTCATATATATTTTTTATAAATTATCAATTAAGAAATAGTTATAAATCAAAATTGTTATGAATGAATTAACATTTTAAGGATAATATTGTTCTAAATTCCGCCTCCCGCTGAGTGAACACTGACCTTGATTCCCGCTAATATTCTATCATTTATCATTTTAAAACCACTCGACTTTTCTTAATTTATTCATAAAATTAGAAACCGCTGACTTGCGCCGGCTGTGTGTTCGATTCCCAGTCTGAGCAATGAATTAATATTTAAATGACGGATATCAACGCTGCATTTTGTCTTATTACCATGTAAAATAATTAATGATTAGGTGAGGAGATTTAGCTATATGGAATTTTAGCTATACGTACATACGTTGTATCGTATGTACATATAGCTAAAATTCCATTTTAATATCAATCAATATATTGTATATTTGAACACCGCGGTAGGTCCACTTAATAAAGCGTGAGATAAAACGTGACTTTATCTTAAAAATGAATGCACACGACCTTTTGTGGACCGTCCCTTATGAAGCGAGGCGTTGTACGTAGGCGTGTTTGGGTAACTATTTTTTGTATGAAAATAAAGTTATTGGCTTCATTTTGTTTATGTTTATAATATATTGTACAAAAGGCAGCGTTGAATTCCGCTACTTAACAGGAAGTTGTTCGAAATTTGGCCGATGGGGACCAGAGTGTTTTTACACTTTGCTTATGAGCCTTAGAATACTATTTTTATTGGAGAAGAAATTTTTGTGGAGAGAAAAATGCAAGAGGGGTTGATATATATTTTTTTCTTTTAGTGTGTACGTACTACGTATACCCTCGGACCTATTGTTAAAATGCTCAGTTAAAAATTTTCCGCCTATTTCTGGAGCTCAACGCCTCGCTTTGCCTCGACACATTAGTGACGAAATAAAAATATTAAATGATTCATGTCCTCGAGTGGGGATCGAACACATAACTCAACACGACTGGCCTTAACCACAAAGCACTGTCATCTTGTAAAGTCAATTAAGAGACAACTGAAATAGGATGACTTCTAACCATACCAAATATATCATTTTAAAACAAAAACACTTCTGTTCCAAAATTGTATAGAAATTACATACTCAAAGAATCTCTATCAAAAGTTCCCAGCTACTCAATTGAATCCGTATTTCGAAATAAATCTTTCGTCCTGCTCTTTTATACGATGGGAAACTAAAGTGTGAGAAGGATAGCCGGTCGTCTAAAATGACAAGATCGTTAACGCGGCATTACGCTTTGTAACGCGATATTCTTGACGGATTTTAGCTGGGAAGTAATATTGATACAATGTCAAATAAATATTTTAAAGTATGTATTTTGTAATATTAGAGCTTCGATGAAATCTTGATGGCTGTGGATTCAATGCCCACTTGGGGGAATGATTATTTCTAAATTATTTTCTTATATCGACTTGCAAGACAAAGCGAATCTTTGGATTCTGCAATAAACACTCAATGCCACATAGTAAAGAAAGTGGAGAAGAAGAGAAAGAAGAGAAGAGAATGTGTGAGAAAATTTATGGTATCTAGGTTCCCTAGGTGCATGAATCTTTTAAAAACATGTATCTATTGATACGGGCGTCTTGGCGCAGATTCACAAGCGTGCTAGTGTAAACGCGATGGTAGTGGGTTCGATTTCCATTCGAGGGAATGAAACATTTAATATTTCCATTGCTCGCTCTGGTGAAGAGCGCAATGTCTCAATAAACGGAAGTATTTTAAAGAGGAACGGCGTGTTGTTGTTTTGACATTAGGTGTTAAGGTTCCCTCTGCCTACACTGGTACAGGGTGAAACTAAAAAAACCCTATTAAAGCATTTTTTTTTCATTTTAAGAGACAAAAAAATCATTTGGCGACGACCGCTTCAAGTTTGCCAATTTGTGAAGGAATATTTTTTACAAAGACATCGTTACGGCGCGCTGTAATCCTCTAATCGATTGGATTGGTGGGTTTTTTCAAAAAACATTAATTTCAACTTCCATTAACTTCACAAGGTTCGTTTTTGTATGTATTTTAACCTCGTTTCCGCCCCATTTTCAAGATATTGCAGACATTGTTGAATGGCGAAATTCTACAGTTCACTTGGTCCTGTTGTGTCCAGAGAGGGATAATGAAAGTATTCGTACCCCCGACCGGGAATGTAACCCGTGACCAACGCATCTACAGTAGGTACGCTACGATGGCCTTAATAGTAGTTTCCTTCTTTGTCCAGCTTCACGATGTATCTCGCACGTAACAGGGTAGGCATACGAAGCCTTGGTTTCGACACCCCACTCCCCACTTACCACCGAATTCTGGGGGCATGGTGGGACTCAACACTACGATTTTGCCGCGACACTAGAACGAATAAATGAAAATATTAAATATTTCATTTCTTCGCGTGGATTCGAACCCACAGCCTGCCGCGTTTACGATCACACGCTTATGGTTCAATATTGGTTTATCCGTAGATAAATGTCGACACAACGATCAAAACAAATTAGAGTTCATTAAAAGTTTACAAACTAAATTTATATCCTGAGACATGCTCAGAGTTGTTTATAATAATTCCTAAGACGTAATAAGTTTACAAGCTTAATTATTACTTCAGATTTTTAGTCCTTTTTAAAATAGATAGATTGTTGCTTTTACACTTGAAGCCGTAGGAAAGGAACAGTGTGGGTTCGATTTTCACTCTAGGATTTTCAAAAATTTAAGAAACTTAAATTATTTTCATTTCCCTATTCTGGTAGATAAAGCGTGAAGAATGGAGTGTCTTACACTATATCTCCTCTGCCTACCACTGCTTTGTACTGGTTACAACCTAAAACTAAAGAAGTCGGTTAAAAAAGATATATAATTATAAAAGTTTCAAGTAGCGTGTGTTTCAAATCCCACTGTTTATTATCTATTTTTATCCTTAATATGGTATAACAGTTAAAAATTGTTAAAAAACATTAAAAAAATATGAAATTATATTGTACTCGTGGAAAATATCAATGGCGAAAGATACTCGTATTACGTTTCTAAATAGCATTTAAAATCCCAAAGCCTTTTAGGGGGTGTCGGATACGGCGCGAGTTTTCTTGTCGACGACACTTTTATTATATCGCAAGCTCACCCCTTTGTAAAATAATATTATTGAATTATTCATAGATAATGTATATTTTTCTTTAGGTTTTTTTATCAATTTTCTTTGAAGAAGTTGAGGCCAGTCGTGGTGCAGTGGCATAGCCTGTCACTGCAAGCGCGACGGTTGTGAGTTCGATTCACACTCGTGGGAATGAATTATTTTAATTTCCACGCTCAGGACACACTTATGTTAAAAAAATACCTTACATTGAATTGTTATTCAATAAATGGAATATTATGAACTTTTTTTTTTGTTTTCTGCTTTTGCTAAGTGATAGTTGGCTTCTATCATATCCCTTTTTCCGCATAGAGTAGGTAGAGACAACCTAGTGTCCAGACACTCCGTTTTCCACGTGACCTCGAGACGACTTGTTGAGTGGTGACACTACTCCTTATATCACCGGAGCTTGAGTCATTATCTGTCATAATCATTCCCTCAAAAAATTCAATAGAGATGTATGTTTTTTAATAACTTATTAGATACAATATACTTTAAAACCCATACATTTATTTTATTATACCGTGGGCATCATTTACACTTAAAAGGCTGGAAAATTAGTCTGTAAGTGTTTAACAAGAGATATCTTTTAATTAGTTTACCGTAATAGCAAGGTTGAAACGGGTCCCTATTGTTATAAAATTTCATTGTAGTTTTGATATAATTTATTATGTAATTAAACGATTTAGTTTAAATTTTTGCCATAGCTATAGATATGAAAGAAAAATAGCAGCTTTATTTATTCCCATATAGCAGGA
This sequence comes from Heliconius nattereri, assembly GCA_013403645.1. Lineage (NCBI taxonomy): Eukaryota > Metazoa > Arthropoda > Insecta > Lepidoptera > Nymphalidae > Heliconius > Heliconius nattereri. The sequence goes on from JAAIXI010000230.1 coordinate 13,473,511, forward strand.
CAAGCAGAGAGAATCTGATGTTCCCTCCGTTCCACTATCCACCATATTCTTTAAAATTTGTTTGTTAAGTGGCGGAACTGAACTCCACATTTTGCATCGATACCAGAGCGAATAAATGAAAATACATAATAAAAGTAAATAAATATTTCATTTTCTCGAGTGGGGATCGTACAACTAATAGCGTTTACAGGCATATTTAATGCCACGACTAGCCTCAATATAAGAATTCCTTCATAATAAATAGATTCCTAAACAGCTTTGGAATCATTCAAGGGGGAAATGGAGAAATTACTCGAGTGCAATAAACGATTGTAAAACTCATTGTAAAACTCATTTTGTTTGCGCAATAACGTCATTACGAGACAGTGGATACGAATTCGTTTTAATTATTTAATACTTAATTTTATATAAATAAATAGATGATTTTCCTCAGTTCAGAAATCCCTTTAGTCACCGGCTCTATCTTTAGGTGTTAGATATCATTTAGAACTGGAGTACTCGCCAAGACTAATCTCCTAACTATCTTAATTCAGGAACCCCTTTGATCACTTGAAATGGTTTCATTCCATAAAAATTAAATTATACTCGACGTACAATAACTCTGAAATTTGGCAGAAAGTTTGGCAGAAAGTGGAAACAAAGTATCTAAACACTATTTCTTTAGAATTCCTGTGCCTATCCTGCTATGAGGGAAAAAGTGTAATGCTGTTTTTATTCTTATAGATTTGTCTTATGTTTTATGAATAATTCATTATTAATATTATGTTGAACTAGATTTCAAGTTTAGGTTCTAGTAGTAGGCTATAGTTAGACTCATAATAGCGCCAGTAAGGTGCCAAATTTGTTTTCATTAAAAAGTGTGTGTGTGTTTATTTAGTTTAATCTCAAGAACTACTATAAGATTCTAATAAGGGAATTCTTTTTAGATAATTCATAAATTAAGGCCACGTTAGCTAAGTCCATTAACTTTCCATGTCAGAAGTCACTGCAAATACAATGCAAAATTAATTATATTAGAACACAATTACAATTCTCTTTAGGAAATTAATAATTAGGTTGTTCAAGCGGGCGAAGCTGCTGCTTCTGCGAACATATAATGCTCGAATTCATACAACTTTAGTGTGATAATACTCTCAGTGACTAGTTTTACTGAATAGGGGGAACGTTATGAATGAATGTGGAATTAAAACAATGTCGTACAAAATAGTATTATAAGGGTAGTAACTCTAAACATTTCACGTTTAGTTCAAACTAGTTAATTATATTTAATCATTTTTATTTTTACGTGAAATGCAGAGAGAAAAGTAGTATATCTTCTTTTCTATTCAGAGAGAAAAGAAGTATATTTCTATTATATTTGAAATTAATCTAGTTTTTTTTTATTTTTACGTTGTATCTCGCGCATGAGTAGGCTGTTGATATTTCATTCCCCTGAATGGGAATCGCACCCATAGCCGTCGCGCTTACGTCGCGCAGCACCACCACGCACCACGCACCACCATATCGTTAAATAGGGGGAGGGGGGGGGAGTAGTTTATGTAAAATAATAATTGATAAAAAGTATATTTAAGTCTGGCTGACTTAAATATATGTACTTTTAAAGCAATTTACTTACAATTTACTTTTAACAGACTTAAAATTACGTGACGGTTGTGGTTCTCATTATCATTAGGGGAAATTAATAATTTTTATTATTTCGATTAATAACTGCAGTTACGATAAATTAACATTTATTTGTACTAGTTAATTCGTTTTTTTTTTTTTTTAATTAAATTATACAGATTAATTACAAGTAACAATGTGAACGCTCTGGTCGATCGCGCGTCTCTAGCGCTTGTTATGCGTTCTCGCTCGCACGCCCGGCTCAGGCGGAACGTGACAATGAGTCATGCTATTCCGTGCATGACGCCAAATGTTTACTATAATATTATGATTTTATTTTTCTATGTGAAATATACAAAAGCAAATGCGTCGTTATATGAACATAATATATTTTTATCAACGGAAAGGGAAAACGTAGTGAATTATCACTAGTTTTTCTCCAGCTAACACTGAAAGTGTGGAATAAAAATATAGGAGAGTATAAGTATAAATAGAGGCAACATTGAGGTGTTGTCATACAATTTGCATTATATACGAGCAAGCACTTTGTTGTCTTCATAGCTGGTAGTAAAGTCTCATTTATATTAAAACTCGCTGGCAATCTACCAGCCGCTTGAAAACACGTGACAAACTTAGTCCCATAGGATTGTAATTACATTTACTAGGGTAAAACCCCGATTCTCCTTGCTTTAGCTTTTTTTGCTTAGTAATTTGGTTTTGCTTTACAACTTTAACCCCATAGCAGGGTCGGCCTGAAATAACGTAATGCCAAGACAAGTTTTCCACTAGATGCACGAATTCGAGACAATGCGTTTAGCGTGGTGGAACTTAACGCCGCGTCTTATACGCCTTGGTGGACGAGGAATTGAAAATAATGTAAATAAAATAATTTCACTTAGTGTAAATCGAACTTATATCCAACGCTTCTTAATTGCATTATAATAAACTAAGTACTTTATAATTTAAATAACAATTAACATTTATACTAGACATAATTGGCACATTATGCAAGAATAGATTAAGCGACTTATAAGCGACTAATAGAAATTATTATTAGCGACTTATAGAAATTATTTATACATATTTAAACTGACTTCTTTCACGTTGTAAAAAGAAAATGGCCATAAAATCTTGTAAGCTTTTAAGCCAGTTACTTTACGTTAACGTAACAGGCTTATGTGATTTAAATTGGCGGAAAGAAAAAATATTTTTTCATAGTAATATCCGTACTGTAATATTTCTGTACCATTTATGTGGATTCCACTTTCTTTCATTTTTAGTTTTATCTCATATTTTGTATTGTAAAATGAGTGAAGTGATCCACCCCTCCATTTCAAATGTCTGCTCATTTATGTTTAATGTTTTTTATAAGTGATGTTTTTTTAGCTTCCCGTTGTGTCCCGCCCATAGCAAGGCAGGCAGAGGGAATCTGGCAACCTAGTGTTAAGACACTCCGTTCTCTTTAAGCCGTTTCTCACTTCCCGCCAAAAAGTTGGGAGGTATTGCATATTGAGAAGCGAAACTAAACGTCTCGCTTTTCCTTGTTACCGGAGCGAGAAAACGAAAATATTTAATTTTCTCGAGTGAGTGAGTATAGAACGGACAATCTATCGTGTTTACAGTAACACGCTTTTCCCTCGCGCCACGACTGCCCTCAAATAATATAATATGTAAGCAAAAATAATAAAATAAGTACATTCAAGTAAAGTTTTAATAATAAATCCCATTCATGCCCAGTTAATATAAAACAAAGAACCTTGAAAAGGCTCCTTTCTTTTTGCAGACAAAAAGGCTGATATTTTTCTAAATAAGCAAGCAGATAGGTACTTCCTCAGCATTACGTAACGACATCTCATTATCCCGTCTCTAGGGTAGTGTTACCTACTTGCTTTACTGTACGTATTATGTTTCTTTTTATACAACTTTTTTTAGCTTTACCCTGTAACTCACATGAAAAAGGGAAGGCAGGGAGAACCTACATTGCTTGTTGAGTGGCAGATCTCAACGCCGCGCCGTGCTTTATTTAAAAGGCGAAGAAAGGCTTTTCATTTTAAGTTTTTTGTTAAATATAATCATTTTAACGAATGGAGGTTTTGACCTCCTTCGCTTATAAATGTTCCGGCCACACTTAAATTCATATACGAAAGAATATTTACAGTAACCATAGTTTTACATGCAAACAAAGTCAGGAGTAAGTTGCTATAATGTCATAATTTAAAATAAAATAGTTAACTTCTAAGATTTTGTACAACTTTTTAAAAGAAAACATATTATTATGTTTAACAAGAAGAATAATATTAACACAATATAGTCGACCGTAGTACTGTACACAAGTTAGCGTTATCTCATAGTTACGCGGGCTGTACGGCTGTATGCACTTTGAATAATATGAGAAGTTGTACTCGCCTGTTCGAGACAATGCGTGGCGCTAACTTCTGATATATGTATGTATGCACGTACTGTATTAAAATATTGAAGAAACTGAAATGGCACTTTAACTTGTTATTAATAGCTTATAGCATTTTTATGTCATTCATTTTTTTCACAGTTCTGTCTCGTGATACCAAATATTTTCTCACATATTGTAAAATAAGGTAGTTTAGCGATTTTTTTTCTTGTATTCACAGGCATAGGGAATAAAAATAATTTATTCACCCTACTACGCAAATTTATGGGTCCAATTCCCACTTCAGGTTTTTTTTCTTTTTTTCTCCTTCTGGTGTGAAGACAAAGCGAGGCTCTGTGTTCTGCCACTCAAAACGCTATGATATTAAAAAATTGGATGGAGAATGAGAAACGGAATGTCTTAACACAATTTTTTTTCTGTCTATAAGGCTATATGCGTATTAGGTACAGCGTAAAGTTAAATAAAAAAACCATTTTAATCGGCCATGTATAACTCTAATTGATATTAGCGACATGCAACATGAATCATTCGTTTTAACTGCAAACCCAGCTGCAATTTAATTGAAAGCGATTATTTTAATTAAAGAATCTCGTTTCTATTTTCTTTTATATATCTGTTTTTTAGTTGCAAGTATCTTCATAATTCATATGTAGGAAAAATATATATACATATATGGCATATGCAGGATACATTGTGAGATTTTGTTTTTTGTAAATAAAAAAATCACATATATAAAGACATTTATTTTCATACATTTTCAATTTCAAAACAATTTTAACATTAAAACTTTTAACAATTAAATGATTTAACATAATTCAAATCAAATATTTAAGGAATTAAAGGCACAATTTTTATATAGGTAATTTAGGAAAAAAATATATAGATAAAAATAATAAGCTAGCCTTGACCACCTTGGAGTCAGTTAGTTGTAGGTGGTTGCGTAGATTGAATTTCGTGGACCGCACTGTAGTTTATAGGTTCGAATCTAACAAGATCTATATATCCATCTCAGTACTAAATAACAGATTTTATTCTAAATACATGTTTATTTAAAAAAAACACAAAACTGAAAAGTGCACATTTTCATTCAAACTAAATAAATTATCCTCAGTATTTTTTTTTTTACAATTTGCTGCTATTTTAAAGGGAATAATATAATTGTAATGGAAACTGTAAACAACAGATTGCTTAAGCATTCACTCAATTTAAAAGATGATGGGTTTTCGATTTTTTTTTATATCTATATGAATTTCCATAAGATAAATATTTTTGTAAGTAATAGTGGTTACAATAAGCAATGTAAACAGAAAGGAGAAAATAAATTTTAAGAAATTTATATTTTTATTCAATATATTAATTGAGACTAATCCAATTTGAATAATAAAGCTAGCAACATTTTCTATGTTCTATAATTATATAAGTACATTATACATACATTAAATATTTATAATTTTACAATTTTCTTTTTCATATGTCCATAATTTTATTACAAGTCTTAACAAACTATAAAGATGATTGTGTTTACAATTTATTTGATTTTTAAAATACTAATATTATAAATACAGTAGAAACTCGATAAAGTGATGTCGAATGCCTAACATTCAGGTAATCGAAAATCCGGATAATCGAATGTATAAAGAAAAGCGGGTTTTGTACATATACTTATAATTATAATATTATTTATCCCTGGCAAACTTAACTTTTAACTGTTTGTGTTAACTTTTTCTGGTAAATTGTATGCTTTATGCAAATTTTATGTCTTAATAATTTTTAATAAACATTTATTTACTACGAAATTATTAGGTTATTACATTTTCCAGCATGTAATGTAAGTAAATAGTACAATAATAGTCACGATGATCAAGAATCCGCAAACTGAGGGCCGGATAACCGAATTTCTACTGTAAAAAGGTTTTTTTTTAAATTATGATTTACAATTTTTTATGAGCAGAGTGGACCAAGTCTAAAGACCACTCCCTTCGTTCTTCGGTAAATAATATGTTATAAAAAATAGTATAGAAGTGTATATAATAGAAACACTATCATCTTTCAAATAATAAATAAAAAGTTTAGTAAGTAAATCTAATTCTATACAAATTGTAATCAAAATATCAGTCTCAAGACTATTATAAGCATATAAAACTTTATGCTCTTATAATAGAATTTGTATTAAATATTGACGAAATAATAAATGTTACTTATTTTCAAATAATACTAATAATATCAATATTTCGAGACAAGAAAATCAATAAAGGTCCAGAAATAATTAAACATTTTCAAACAAGAAGACATTTGAAGAGAAGTAAAAAAATCACTAATAATGTTTTAATTAAAACAAAAACTATAACTTCAAAATTATCGAAAACTAATCATTTAATTTAAAAAGAAACGCCAAACTGACAATCAGTATAGTAGTAATAATGGCATAAAAAAATATTCTCTTGTTTAATTTAGCACTATTTTGTAGTAATTATTATCTTTTTTTGAGTAAAAAGTATTTTAACTTTTTACTTATTATTAAAAAAAAAAGAAATCTAAATGTTGAAATATGTATATATATCCATCAAAAAAATTCAAAAAAATAATAGTTGAATAGCAAAACGAACAAGAACATATAGATATTTTTGACCGCGTAAAACTAAAAAATCACTTGTTTTTCACTATCTATGTATACATTTATTTAGACATCTTTCTTAATGCTTCATATTGTATGAACAAATAAAGTTCCACGTTATTTCACTTACATTTTAGTTTCCAAACAATGTATATCTCATCTAAACGTAAAATCCGTTGGTATTTGTGTGGTTAATGGCTTCATTGGTTTTATTTCCAATTTGGAAGATACTGTTGACAAAAAAATATACTCTTTATATTTATCCATATATTATATAACAGGAACAGTTATATTGACGTATGAATCTGTTTACAAAACAAAACTCAATCAAAGTTATTGCTTTTGTCGTCCGTGTATAATTCATTAATAATTTAATAAGTATAATAAGTAAGTAATTTAAAAAGTAAGTCAATACCTCGGCAATGTATGAAATATTATGAATACTATTGTCCATTGCATACTTTAACTAGGTAATGAAAAATAATCCTAGGGATTGAGTAGCCGCTGCTTCACCGGCGTGTAAAATAAATAGATTTTTGTCTATATTTCTATATTTGAGCTACAGCTTTACCAATGTTTAAATGCAATTTAGATTAGGTTATACATTTTTAAACAAACAAAAATATTTCAACAAAAAGTAAATCCAACCAAATTATAACAAATTTATGATGGTTATTATAATTTAAAATTCTACAAATAAAGAAGAAAAAATATTTGTATCATATGTTTATGTTGGTCTTGAAAGTTCTAATATTGCATTACCACCAAACTGCTTAAGTAATCTTATTATTTAGATACTTGTATATAAAGAAATATTTAAATATTAAAACGTTTAATACTCACATGCACTTTTCCTATGAGGTAATGTAGTACAATTCCTCATATTGCTATAATAACACGCGGTGTAATCCCTCGTGTTCATACTGACCGGCGACATGCACCGTCTTGCCAACGTACCGCTGTATACAGGATGTGCCTCTGATGGTAGTGACGACATTTGATGCTAAAATATGTTTTTAAAACTCAAGATTGATTGGGTTTAAGGAGTTAGCAATTAATCAAGAGTTCAGTTTTTAATTCTTAAAACATACTCTAGGTACTATACTCCAGTAACCTAGGAACTTATGTACTATAAAAATAGATATAGCTTTACTTCTCATGGAAGTTAATTAATATAATAGCATAAAAAATAATAAATATGATTCCGTATAATTTCAAACGAATATGCATTCTATAAACTAATAACAAATACTCACCACACCACTATTCATCGGTATCGAATTATTATATTTCAACCAACTTTCATACATTTTGCCACTCGCCAAATTGCTTACTTGCATTGGCATATGCGTTTGAACTCTTTGCCCATACATTGGCATTTTGTATTGATCATCCGTTTTTCCTATTAATGGCTTCATACAATAATCTTTTCTTGCGATTTTTTCGTTTATTTTACTTTCTATTGGTATTATGTCGGGGTTTTTGTCTAAAAAATAATATTTTAAAGTAAAAAAAAATATGTTGAAGATTCACGTAATTGATGATTAAATTAACATAATAATTTTGTCAATGTAATTAAGTGCACACGTTGGTTGGGGGTTTATAAAGAATAATAAAGTCTTATTCTCGATCAACATATATTTTCATTAAATTCGTTCGAAGTTAGACATAATCGCCGCCACTCATCACGCAATACCTCCAGAATTTGACGGAAAGTGGGGGACGGAGAGTTTTATCACTAGGTTTGCTTTGCTTACCCTACTGTGTGAAGGATACAGACAAATAATAAAAAATAAAATATAATATATATAAAAATAGAATATATCGGGATAAAAAAAATCTTAAAACCTAAGAAGATAAACATTACTCAACTTACCCAAGCTATCAACACTCGAACATCTCTTACCGCTTGTAAGAGGCGTGTTTGATATTTCATCTTTTTTCCTTTTGTCTTTCTCATCTTTAACTAAATATAATAATAAAAAATTACATATAATGTAAGCACAAACTATAGTAAACCAACAAAAACGTCTTAATTTCTAATAATTTACATCATATCCATGCGTACAGTACGGTCGAGCCATGGCCGCTCTGAAGTTAGCTGTAAAGCGCTACAAGGATTGGATTTTAAGCTCTACTTTTAACTATCTTCTTCTGAATAAACAATGTGCAAAAATCATAAAGCCTAACTTCAGGGAGGTCTTAAATAATCATAAAATGAACTTACCATTCCTCTTACAAAATCGCAAACAGAATACAATGCCGGAGAGAGTAGTGATTGTACCAATTCCGGCGATTATACATAACACTATTATTAGTACTGTCGTTAGTTCTACTTTTACTGGTATATTAGCTAAAAAACAGAAAGAAAGATATTTTTATTTTAAAATGACTAATGATAACTTTTATTTATATTTTTTTTCTGGCTCTACTTTTGGTGATCACTCACACAAATGCAAAGCTACGCAAATCTGACCGTAGGTAAGCATTGTAGCTCCCAAACGACGACGATGATGTTGATCTAATTTTCTTTCTTTGAAAGGCGTCGAATTTGAAGATCATCAGCTCTAGTTGGAACCAAAGCTACTGTCAGTATTATTTTAGTTAATTTTTAAAGTATTTTATTTCGAAGATTTTTTATATTTGCTTGATAATTATATAAATTCCCTATAAATGTAATTTAACTTAAAAAACTTACCACTTTGCCTTTGCGGGTGTTTCAACAAATTAGATGTAAGACTGAATGCATCACTTATTCCCTTTTCGTTGTATGAACGTACAGACAAACCAACGGAACCTGATAAGTCCCATACTATAAAATTTGGATCTTCACTGGTTAAATTTCTTAGTAGAGAGCCTGTTGATACGTCGTATACCTAGGAAAGGATAGTGTTTTGTCACTAACTATTAATATAACTACGATAGGTAGGTACTATATAAGTATTACTATATTAAATTTATGATAGAAATTAACTACTTGAACCTGTGATGATTTTTGTTTAGCCTAACTCTGTATTTCTTTATAGAGGGATAGGCTCACAGAATCTCGTGTTAAGATACTCCGTCCTCCACGCACTCCCAATCTCTAGATTCCCTCAATTTTCCAGACATTAGACATTGAGTGGCGCGGCTTGACACCGCTTCTCTTTAACCTTGTTACCAGAGCAAGAAATAAGGACTAATTCATTTCTCCGGTAGGAATTGAACCTTAAGCCGCCGTGCTTACAGTCAGGTACTCTTTTTAATGTGCTCTCGTAAAATCTAATAAATATAACTAAAATATAAAACTAACTTGCAACATAAACATCTGCTGTAATCCACCGTCGTGTCCAGCAGTACATTCCAGCCATAACGACTCGTGGGTCACATTTGTTACGGCACAGTGTTTTACTGATGATGGCTTTTCTATGGGAAATGGAAATTTACTATTGATAATATTCTAGATTTAACATGGATAAATAAGTTTAATAAAGACATTAAATTTTATATGATACATTCACGTATAAGATTATAAACACAGTAATATTCAAAGACTATTTTTTTAGTTTCACGCTATAGTGTAGGGTAGGTAGATGTAACCTGGGAACGTTACGACGGGAAACCTGGGAACGTTACGACACGCCGTTCCCATTATGAAAATTCCGTTTCCCACTTTTCGTTTATAACTATAAAAAGCCCCCACATAATCCATCTCAAACATCCATCTTAAACCAATGCTGTCTATTTTCGCCAAATTTAAGTTAACAATACCATTTACTTAATATTAAAATTACGATATATTCCTTTAAAGAGCACCCTGTATCAACATACCTGCAGGTAGTATATGAAACAAGCACGGCGCGGGTTGCGTCCCTACGGCGTTGGTAGCGGCGCACTGCACCCACCCGTAATGGGACGAACTGTTCACCACGTAGGAGTATCTACCTGAACGATCATGTTGTACTAAAGAACTATTTTTTAAGTGCCAAATTTTATTATAACAGCTACTCGTGCAAGTAATAATAGATTTTGTTTCATCAAAATCGGGTTAGCATTTCCAAAGCTACAGCGTTATAAAGTTTCACCACTTTTGTAAATTTGCGTTCTGTCGCCCAGTCGCTGCATGACATCACGAGGCTTCTGTTATATCCGATTACCGGTGACATGGAGTGTTTTTTTGAATAATTTAATTTAAATAAATCAGCTTCACGCTATATCTCGCGCACATCAGGGTAGACAGAGGGAACCTAGAGTTAAGACACTCCGTTCCCCACTTTCCGCCAAATTCCGGAGTCATTGCGCGGCACGCTCGTTTCATTTATTTACTGTAAAAAACTTTGTATGTTTTATTAATAATAACACCAGAAATATGATCTAAAATTATAACATTTTAAAACAATTTTAATTTTCTTATCATTTGTATAAGGTTCTAACAACTTTTAACTCACCGCGGTTGTTCTGCGACGGTAATTCTATCTTCGAATGCGACGTATTGTTGAACCACCAGTTGTAAGTCATGTATTCCTATAGGTTTAAATTGGTTTATTTACTTATTTTGAGGTTGGTACTCTCACAGAAACTCTAGTGACTTCATAGCATCTCTCTGTTGGTACCCGTAAAAGAGTGACCAAGCCGAGGTGCCATAGTCACTCATTTCTCCAATACGCAATGATGCTTTTAAGACTTAAATATATATATTATTAAAAATCGCAAGAGGTTTATGTTATTAAAAAAAGATAAAAACACATATCGTCTATCTGTTTCTAAAATATTCGGAAAGAGATTCTACGTAATTGCGATAAGTGCTATGTATCACCCAATAACAAAACTTCACAAGTTTCCTTCCAATAAGAGCCGTTGCACAAGCAACTGCCTCGATTGACTTTTTTTTTGAAAAAGCTATACTGCTGCTGACCTGTGATGGTGGAAAGTGGAGAGCGGAAACACCCACACAACGTGAAACTGAATAAATGTATAATTTTATGTAAAAGTACTGAGATTCAACAATTCAACATAAAAGTAGAAAGTCAGAATTGCCAGCAATCAGATTTAGCATTAACTAAAGGTAGATCCACTAAAATACATTGAGAAACTAAACAGAGCGTGTACAAATACAAATAGAAACGGATGCTGGCAGATCCTCTTGTTTGATATCGTCTTTAGTACTAGACTGGCTTTCACTCCATCCTGACTTTGTCTGTAAATATGACCTATTTTGTAGAAATTTCTTAAGACATTAGCCCATTAATATAGTAGATGTTTTTTATTTGCTTGAAATTAAATATTAATTTGGAGACTTCGTGGCGCAGCAGTACGGAGCCTGATTGTAATCGAGGCAGATGTAGGTTCGATTAACACTCAGGACAATATATTATATTATCTTCGCATATGGGCAACGTTGAGTTTTATCACTCAACAGCCAGTGTCTGGACTTTGTTTCTCTTATTACCAGAGTGAAGAACTGAAATTTATTTATTTTCCCCAGTAGGAATCAAACCTTCAACAGTCGCGTTTACAGATGCTGAGTTGCTGAGCCACCATAGTCTATCGCATGTATGTAAAAGGCATATAAAAAACAATACAGAATTCACAGAAGGCAATTACGACCAACACTGCTTTTTTACGTAAAGCCATATATCAGAATTGAAATTTTAATATAATTCGTATTTAATTTCATTCCAGAGGATTCATAAGAACTTTATATATATTAAATATTGATCCGACAACATCTGGCCACGAAAAATATGAACGTTCCACCACTCTCATATATTTATGGAATTGACTTTGGAATGGAAAAATTTCAATATTTTTGAGCAAAACTAAGTAGTTTTATGTAATTTGTTTCTGATTTATTGAGATTTTGGTGATATTCATTTATTTATTGAAATATCTTATAGACACCTCTTAGGGTTAAATAAAAAAATCTAATTCAGTGTTTTTTCCCGCTTCCTATTCTTAATAGGGTGGTAGGCAGAGGGAACCTAGTTCTAAGACTAAAGATGAGAATACCTAAATTTAGCTATCAATAATAGAAAGTAAAATTGTTTTATTTATTATATAGGAAAAATAATAATTTATTTTTATGTAAAATATATCATATAAATTTTATAAGTGACTTACCGTAGGATTGGAATCGACTTTGCAATCTATTTGAAGTGTCTCTCCACGCGCCGCGTACAGCGACACCGTCGTCGTAGCACATGTAGGGCTGTCTATAATTAAACTTATATAATATAAATCTCCTTATAAATATATATTTTATGACCTAAAATGAGAACCCTATCATTGAATTTCTGTAGAGTTGATTCGTTACAATGTTACCAAAAAAAAATTGTAGTCTACTAGTCACTAGTCACGTGTAAAAAGTAATATTTAATAAAAAAATGTTTCACACAAATTTTCTCATTCTTGTCTCGCATTTAAATTACAATCTTAATCAATATAAATATTTAAAAAGTATAACTTATTTGAAGCTTCGTTGAGCAGTGGTACAAGCTTTATTTAATATTTTAATTACGAACACATATACTAACAAATCGCGGCGTTAGGCCGCCGCCTCTCAACGCGCAATGCCTTCAAAGTTTAGCGGGGAACGGAGTGTCTTAGCAAAAAGTTCTTCTGTCCACCCTGTTATAAGCGGAATATAGCGAATGAAGCTAAATACATATATTTGGATTAGAACCTACAACGACTTTAAAGTATGAAATAGTACACCTCTTACACATAATCTCAGTATGGTAAAAGCGTAAACAGCAATTCCATACTAACTTTACATTCATAAACCTCCTAGCGTCAATCGCACTAGATTTGGTTTCGTAGACAATCTATTTGCTAATCTTAGTAGTAATAGTTTGAAACTAATATCGAGTATCGAAATTAAAGCTAGTCCACTTAAAATTTAGATATTGGTTTATTTTGCGTAAGTAAAGATTATTGGAAAATGGTTAGAAATTAAGAAAGGTTAGTATTTATTTATTTTTTTACTATTAGCAGGGCAGGGAGCAGCGAGTGTCATGTTCTGTTCTCCATTTCTTGTTAATTTAATTTCAAGTTTTAAGTTAATTTCAAAGAATGTGCTTACCAGAGAGAAGAAAAATACATTTAATTGTTGATCATTTCCCCATATTGGATCGAACACACAAATATCGCCTGTACATTCAAATACTGCCTCATATCGCCTTCACGGCTCAACTAAAACTATATTAATAATTGACTAATAAAATTATCATTATGGTTTATGATCCCGCTACGCAGAAAATGTAGATAAAAATAGAAAAAAAAATACACAAACAGAAGCTCACTAATTGTATTAAATGTTATAGTAATTAACTGTAACCAACGACACATTAATATTATTAGTGCGTCTTAATAAAAAAAGAAACAATAACTGAAAAACGAAAAATGTGTAGACGTAAAAAGGTATATATATATATATATATATATATATATATATACCTTTTTACACGCGCTTTTTTTTGACGGCGCGCTGCTATGTATTANTAGGTTGAGTAGGAGGGCAGACCCTGGCAATAGCCAGGATTAATGCCAGGAGGAAGAAGATATATATATGTTTTTTGCTTTTGTTGATTTTTTTTAAATGCTTAAGTATTTTCCGTAAAATTTATATGAGACCATCTGTGGGTATGCCCAATCCAATAAAAAAACATATCAAAATTGAACTATTGAATGAAAAGTTTTGTAAATATAAACAAAAAGTATATGAGTCGTATATAGAAATTGGTTCGCTTTTTTCGTAGTTTAATAAAAACTAAAGGACCCTTTGATATGTAAAACACGCGTTGGCATAGCAACGTGTATGTCACTTCATAAAAAAGTGCATATGGTAATGCGAGTTTAATTTATTTAATTAATATAAAGTACTTCTAATGCATTTGCCAAATTTGATACTAGTTCGCTAATTTAATATTTGTTAAAAGGGGCTCAAAGTTTTTTTAAGCTTCAAGCTGTATGCAGCTGTATGCCCATAGTAATGTAGGCAGAGGGAATTTGGGAATCTAGTGTCATGTCACTCCATTCTCACTCAGACACTTTCGTTCCCCATTTTCCGCTGAATTTTGGGGGCAGCGCTCGTTGAGTGGTAGAATTCAACGCCGCGCTTTGACACCGCGCTTGACACCAGACCGAAGAAAATATAAAATATTTCATCTTCTCGAGTATGACTGGCTTCGGAAGTTTTTCCTTCATGTATTAATATATAGATACTTACATTTAACATTTAAATTCAATGGTTCACTAAATCCTTCGCCGAGGGTATTTCTTGCAACACATATGTAAGATCCTGCGGCGTTTCTTGAAACATGTTGAAGTACTAGACTTTGATTGGCCACCACTATACCCGAAGTGCTGCGTACTCGAGAACCCTAGGTGCAAAAATGTATTTTTATATATTTTTAAAGTTTTTGTAAGTACCAACTACTGATTTCTGAATATTTTTTAATATATTACATTTTCTTATTAAATGATTAATAAAGAATATTTTTCAATAATTAAATAACAATGCCCCATAAAATGTATTTATTTTTGGTAATGGGATTATATGCGCAGCTTATAAGAAGATTTAAGAAGCTACATATATATATATATATGCACATGCTTGGGTGGCAGAACTTAACGCCGCGTATTACCGCCTACCAGAGCGGGGAAATGAATACAATTAAATATAAACATCAGCCGAGTGGGGATCGTAATCACAACCAACACGACAATGCCCCATTGCTCCTGAGGGTCTTAATTAAAATCATCCATTTTATTATGATTTATTAAAAAAAAACAATAATAAAACTAGTCGTAGATTTTGAAATCCAGACGGAACGAATTGTATAAGAGAACAATACCAATATTTTTTCGTTCACTCAACCGACTTTCAAAAAAACTAAGTATCATATTGCACAATAGCATAAGTGTCATTGCAATTTCTACTGTTTCGCATACAAACAATGGGTATTGATACAATATTGATATTAAAAATGGAATAAGAAATATTCTCATACAGTCGAGTGGTACGCGAAAAGTCAAAAAGTTTCGGCATATTGAAAAAAACTACTAGCAGATAATTTCACGTTTTTTATATGACCGAAAAGGATTGGAAATATTAACAGAGATATATTTTTTAAATTGTTTAAAAATTATTTTATAAGTCTCAGCTTCAATATAATTATATAAGCTTTACGCTTTATCCCAAAATATAGCAGGGAGGATAGAGATAACCTGGTGCTAAAACACTCCATCCTTCACTTTCCATCATATTTTCAGACAAACATACAGACTACGAAATAATAATACAACAAAAAGTATTATATTGTTGTCGGTCGGTCGAAACCTTTTCACCTTAATATTCTTAAATTTAAATCAAAATACGAAAAAGATAGAAATAATAAAAAATACTTGCATTATGAGTAAAATACACATGAGTGTGCCAAGGGTTTGCTCGCACCATGCAGTCCAAGTACACGTCAGACCCTTCCACTACTTTATCCGCGTTTAAATTAGCACCTAACTCTAGTTTGAGTACTGGTAGATCTGAAAGAAATGTTCTATTAAGTTTCTAATTTTTTTATTCAGCTTCTCGTTATATCCCGCATATAGAAGCATATAATTTCTTTTTTTAGAGCTGGGTATAGATTATATTTATATTCTTTTACTCAACATGGAAAGTATAATATAAGAATTTATAGATTTTATAGTGGAACTTCTCGAGAATATTTAATATTATTATTACATTGAATACCTNCAGTCCAAGTACACGTCAGACCCTTCCACTACTTTATCTGCGTTTAAATTAGCACCTAACTCTAGTTTGAGTACTGGTAGATCTGAAAGAAATGTTCTATTAAGTTTCTAATTTTTTTTTCAGCTTCTCGTTATATCCCGCATATAGAAGAGTAGACAGAGGGAACCTAGTATTAAGACATTCCGTTCCCCAATTCCCGCTGGATTTTCGAGGCATTGCATTGCCTTGGTACCAGAGCGAAGAGATGAAAATTTCATTCCTCCGAGTGGGAATTGAATGCCCCGGACCAGGCCAGCCTCAATAAAAAATTTTTAAAATAATATAGGACAAAACTTACGCTGTATTTCCAATTTGAAACCATCTTCCTGTATAGAACGTGGTAAAGCTGGCTGATCGGCCTTACATGATAGCATCCTACCGGCGTCTTCGATAGTAGGCACAAAACTTAAGGTGCTTTGCGTTAAATTACCACCTAGTGAAGTTTGCTGAAATAAACTTAATTTTATGCATATAGTAATATGAAATTATGTAAAATACAGTGCGGTCGACAAGTGTGGCCAAATTTTGTTTACTGAGATTGAGTGAGAAATTTTGTCTATTTACTTTATCAAAAGTAAGAAAGATCTTAAAGTCAAATTCTACACCTAACTTCGGGGCGGGTTGTGTGTAAAAAGTATGTATGTATAAATATTGAAGAAGTATATATATAGCTCTAAAAATATTATCGTAAATTTTCGAAACATTCTTAACTTGTACTTACAACATTCTTAACACTATTCAGTTTAGTCCCACTCTTCCACCAAGATATTGTAGGCGTTGGTCTTCCTCCGACTGAAGTGCATACGAGCTCGGTAGATCGATCTGCTACTAGCACCCGCGGGCCTCCTTGCAATTGAACGTATAGTGGAGGTACTGGGGACAAAATGGATTAAGTTTAATTGTAATTTTAGGGTTAAATAGTGATTTTTAGTTAGTGATATATCACTATCGCTTGTTAATGATCTTAATGTGCATGTGCATGAGGCGTCTTCTTGGGTGGCACTATCTATGAATACTTAGATTGCAAATATTTAAATATTTGTTGACAGTACAAAAATTAAAACACATCTTTCAAATCCCCAAATACGACTAATTCGTTGCTATAACGAAAATGTCACTTCTAAATCTTACCAATAGAACCATTTATACCTTATAAAGGCCCACCTATTATCCCACACAAAACATACATATGTGCGTATATATACGTACATCGTCCTTGACACTTTATCATTCCCTCGCCTCGATCCCGAATGTTCGTCATTCCCCAGCTCTAATTAAGTTTCATTGCAATTTCATTTACACTCAGCGTGTTGAGATGACTCTATTGAATTTCCAATTAACTTCGCCGTTTCAATTTGATTGATTTTATGTTAATGAGTAGGTTTTTTTTATGCTTAGTAACTATAGGGACCTAATCAGTTACTCTTGTATTTCTACAACCTAGATAATATTTTTAAAATTTTTAGTGTTATGCCTTATTACTTAAAAAAGTCTGTGATAACTTGTTGTTCAAGGTTTCCTTTATAAAATTATACGTTTTCTAAAATAAAATTTTAAATTACAAACAGTCTATTTATAAAATCTACGTACATTTATTTTCATCTACAAGTCACGCTTAATACTAAGCCTACTAATGGATTTATCTTGTCAATGCCGATGAGGTTCTAATGAATCGATCTAGCCGTCAATATGACTTCCTTATTTATGTTGTTAGGATTATATAATGCACATTCTGTGTATTTATTGTTTTATAGTTAGTTGTTTTGGTAAAAGTCAAAGTAAAATATTGTTCAAAAAAAGCTTACATGCTTCAGTTTTTCAATGTCAAATAAGTCACCAGTTCAATAAAAGTCATGGCTTTTTTGGTAATAAGTTCAATTGTGCGCTATTGATATAAATTTGTAAGTAGTGTACTCATACGAGTACATTCGTATCAATGCCAATATGGAATAACATAAATATTCCAAGTATCGTTTAATATTATTTGATAGATAATAATATTTATTGAAATGAAAAGAATAGCTTACGGTTAACGTCGATTGAGAGGGTCTTCGATAGCGGTGTTATTGAAGGATCCGTCACAGCCTGTTAAGCAAAAAACAAGGAAAATTATTTATAATAATCTATTTTTAACATACCCTTGTGGATTTTATCGCTTTGTTTTCTGTGTTGCTTTGTATAGAACGTTAGAAAAATGCTTTTTTTACATGACACTGTATCCCACACACAGCGGGAGTGTTAAGACAATTAAAACACCCATCCTTCAAATTCGTTTTGCCTCATTACCACAGCGAGACGATGAAAATCTGATTTTCATAAATTTTTCATGCAGAAAACATTGAATTTTAATTTTTTTTTTATAAATAGTATTGTATTTTATTTTTCATTGAAATAATTATGTGAATTTTCAGTGTAGTTATTCGAATAATAATTTAATGAGACGTGACATGATACTAATTGCAGGAATATGATTGTATTTTTAGTCGGTTTTGTTTTGCGATTTTTTTTGTATTATCTACAAGCATAATGAGAAATGAGCGGTAATTAATGATTTTGTTTTTTTTTATTTTTACCGTATTTGTTTTTTTTACTACAAAATAAAAATAAAAACTAGGTATACTAAGATTAAGTATGACGTCGAAAACAGTTTTTTTTTAATATCTCCATTTTTATAAGCAATCAACGGCAATTTCAGGTTCGAATCCCCCATACTCTAGGAATGGAAGGCGAAGTATAAAAAACGTTTTGTGAAAAGAAGAGCAAGAAGTCATATTTTAGTAGGTTATCTCTTCAAAGTAAACAGCATAAACCAAAAGGAATTAAGAAAAGTAGAAAGGTAAATCCGTATTCAATTGTAGGTACTTTATACCGATTCCATTAAATTTTCGATTCGTCCGAATGTTTATTTTTGCAATAATAGTCTATCACTGTTTTGTTTACGTAGAATCATTCACTAAACGTGTTTTTTTCAGGTACAAACGAGTCCATTGTTATTCTTCCATTGTATAAATGCTGTATAGAACACCTATACTACTAAAAATGTATGAAAAAATATTGAAAAACAATGTTGAAGAGTGAAATTCTTCCACTTTCAAATGAAATTATTATATTTAATAATGTCCATTTCCCCCCTGATAGACAAAGAGCAGCGTTGAGTTCCGCCACTGACCAGTAACAACTCCAGCGAGATCCACGATTCAGTTAGCTACAGATGGATGGATTCGATTTCGATTTCGATTATTTTCTTCTCGCGTGTAAAATATGCAAAAGTTTTGAAAGCCTAACTTCAAAGCGGCCACGACTCATCGACCGTACTGTATTAACCTATGGCATACTAACCTGACAAGTAACAATTCCAGCTAGATCCGCCCTTTGCAGCACCAAGGAGACAGTAGCTCTAGATTCAGAATTCGATAGTAACGCGTGGGCTTTCCACCACGATATTCTAGCTGGCGGTCGACCTGGTTGACAATTGGTTGAGAAATTAAGGTTATTTTAAAGATATTGCATATAAGTAGGTTTATTGTTGAACTGTACATTTGTAATAAATTGTGGCAGTTTGTAAATATCTAAATCAAAAATTAGGTTTTTCAAAGACAATTAATTATGCCTGTTTTTTTATAGCATAAACTAAGGAACTTCTAATACAATACATATGTGAAAAAGAAGAATGTGACCAAACTAACTATAAATTAGCATTATTTTAAATTTTACAAAAAAATACATCTTATATTTTTTTAATGTAAGGTCACTTTCATTATGGAGGTGTGACCTGAATAAAGCCATATATTAGTTTGACGCCATTTGGGAACATAATATTAAGACACTCCGTTTCCAACCATACGAACATAGCATATACAATTTTACTATAATAAAAGCAACATTTGATATCCGCCTAACCAGCCAGCACTTACTGTAACAGTCCTCGCATAGTTGAGTTTTACACCTCATTAACTCTCCACCCTTCGTGTGTAGAAACAATAGAAAACTACTTCTATATACAACTATAAGAAAATGGCGATTTTGACTACAGTACGGTCGACGAGTCATGGTGCCCTGAAGTTACTTATAGACGACTGTGCAGATTTGACTAGGATTTTTCTTACTTTTAATTATTTTTCTTCCGAGTGAACCCCTAACTACAAAGGGGCCAGGACTCGTTGACCGCACTGTATATTAAAGTTTATGTTCTAACGTTTAGCCTTAGATCCACTGGGGCTTCGGTGGGTTAAAATTATTTATTATTCCCTAGAAATCTAATAAAATGGCCAAATTATGTATGAATTATGTTTCATAATTTAATTAAATAGCAAAATGAATTGTTGTTTCCTATTAGGTAATTAGTGTGGGGTTTTTATGGGACTTCGTGTGAATGTGGATATTTATTACGTATTTTTAAGGGTGATTGTTTGAATATAATTTTAATAGATGACTAGTGAAGTAAGCGGGAAAATTAGTGATACGTCACTATATTATCCATTTTTATTACCGGCAGCTTTACGCTTTAGAAATAGAAAGAAATAGAAAGATACGCAAAGAAAACCTAATGTCAAGACACGCGTATGATTTTGCGTATCTCTACACTGCGCTTTTTCCTCTACAGAGGGCCATGGAAATATTTTAAGTCCAGACTTAGTTTAAGCACTTTCAACAAGGAGAGTGGTAAAAACAAATTCCTGAAAGTATTCAAAAATATACTAGTAATATTTCTTCTAGCAAGCTTCTAGCTACGTGATCTTACATCGATCTAAACCATTTCGGACATTTCAATTTGCTGTATTGAAAACTGCTTTCAACTAGTGACAAATGCAAGTCTATTTCATATGGAACAAAATTTATACTCAGTAAATATATAGTTAATATTAGAAATTAATTTTCTAGTTTAGTTTAATTTTCTTTTGTTTGAGATTAGTTATTGTAAGTGAAGGGTAGAACGAGATCCTTTTACAACAACTTACTTAAAGGTTTATACATCAAAAAGATACTTTAATTAGGTATATTTATTGCTTTACGTCGTAGTCGGTATATATCAAGGTAAGCAAAAGGAGCCTAATGTAGAGACACTCCGTTCCTCGGTTTCCATTCAAATTTCCAGTGACGGGCAGTGAGTGGTGGAACTCAATGCCGAGCTTTGCTTCTCTGTCACCATAGCAAGGATATGGATATAATGGATATAATTAGTGTCCCTGAGTCGGAATAGAATCGACAACCACTGTGTTTACAGACGCGACATCCTCAATTCGTATAAATATCATAAAATCTTAAAAGTTAGTGTAATAAATAGTGATCTATCACTAAACTTACCTCCAACAGCTATACAAGTGAGGTTAACTTGGGTACCCTCGTTGTAAGGTCCAAGTACGTTGCCCTCAATCTCGGTTCCCGTTTGATCTATTATCATTAGCCGTTCCGGCGGTACTATGAAAAAAAATTACATAAGAAATATATAAATAAAACGTATTTTATATTTTTACACATTTCTTAGCTTATCGTTCCTAATTAGATTAGTAGGTCACTGAGTTTTTTTTATTCGCGCACATTTGCTACAGTCCAAGTATTAATATACTTTTTTTTAGCTTTACGCTGCATCCCGCACATAGAAGGGTAGGCAGAGGGAATCTGCAAACCTAGTATAAAGACACTCCGTTCCCGTTAAGACGCATTCGTTCCTCACTTTCCGCAAAATTCTTGCCAGAGCGAGGGAATTAAAATATTGAATATTTAATTTCCTCGAGTGGAAATCGAACCCACATTCTTTCTTTTATATAAATTAATATGTATAGATTTTATGGGGTGACATTTCATCCCTTTCTTCTCACAATATAAAGAAAAATGTAACTTCAGAAATATAAATACTTACTTAATATAGTTAGATTTAGTCTTGTATTCTTGGTAGGCGATTTAATAAAGTCCACTCTACACCTGTACTGGCCGCTATCTTCAGGTCTAAATAAATAAAAAATATTTTATATTTGTGATATTTTTTTATATGTATTTGTGTTGAAAATTATAGATCAAATTTGTTTAAAATAAATAATGCCAATGAAATTTACTTTATAAGCCTCGAGGGTACAATGAAATGTAAATAATATATCCAAATAGTTTTTTAATAGCTCTTTAGTTAAATTCTTATTCTCAACGATAAAAGTATTGTAAAAAAAAATAATATGGCCGTACTATTAAAATTTTGTTTTAATGCTACGACCATAGTAATTTTTTATCAGCCAAAAAAAACAGCGTTTTAAAAAATCTTTATTTAAAAAAAAATAGAAATTCGAATTATTTTAAAGTTTTAATTCTGACGAATAATATTAATATTACTCCTCTATAACGGAACTCTACGTCGCCTCTTACCATAAAAATAATTAAAATTCGCATGAGAATCGACCACATAACTGTCGCATTTACAGTCGACACATTTTATAATTTCTCCATAAGTAATTATAAAAAATTACCTTAATTTCGTTATAAGTAGAATAGCCGGACTCGTATTAGAACGAAAGGTCGCTCTAGTCGCCAAAGTCGAAGGGTCAGACCAGTGTGACGTCACGCCGTCCCTTATGTCAAATCTGTTGGCAAAATCAATAAATGTCTCAGACATTTGTTGGTTAAAGTACTTGTAGGTAATATATATTTGTATATATTATTATCGTCTTTAAAAGAAGATATCATATTGATTATTAACATATTTTCCTATATATTTTACTTTTTTACATATACGAACAGTCCACTTTCTAAATAAATATATTAACGAACTCTAACACTAGAAAAAACCAGCCTCAAAAATACGATGAAAGTGGAGAAATGAAGTGGTTTAATGGCAGTGTGAAATACCAGGTACCTAGGTTCCCTCTCACAAAGCAGTATGTGCTGTGGATACGGCGTGGAGCTTTCAGACGGCATGAGAGAGAGAGAGAGAGAGAAAATGTGTAAAACTAAAAAAAACTTTTAACCTAAGTAAGTATAGGCTAGGTAGGCTTCTGTGAGACGATCATGTCACGGAAGGAGGCTGCTGGACGAGAACGGGAGAGGCCCAATCGTCTTGGTCTCCCTGGTCCTCGATGAATTAGATTAGACCATTGGTGTGCAGTGTGGGGAATCTGCGCACCCTATTCTGGTCTATTGGTGATTTTAATTTTAAATATAAGAGGTAGAGGAGCGCGTCATCTGAGGAGGGCTACGGTTCATAATAACACATACATAATCTGGTCCTCCCCAAGGATTGGATATCTTTTGAAGATTTCCTCTGCGAAAAATTAACTTTCGAATCTGAAGGTTTTGAGTTTAGTTCTTTATTTTCTAACAAGTATTGACAATACAAGATATTACGTAACTATTACTGAGTGTAAACTAAGCTCCTATTCAAGTACACTGTGGTACAGTATACATTTACTAATTAACCACAAACGTAAGATATAAAGATATTCATAGATGAAAAAGATATAAAACGATCTAGTAATATCATATTTTATATAAGAAGTAAGTAACAAGAGGTAAAGCCGAAAGAAAATCCTCGTAATATGCCCATTCTCTTTCGATATTCGAAATAGAAAATAGAAGATATAAAAAAGACATTTTTACTTTTGAAAATAGCTAAGAAATTTCATAAAAAAACAATCTAATAGTCTTCAAAGTAATTTTACTTCAAAAGTTTAAAGTTATCCACTTCTCCCCCACTTCCTCCCATACACTTTATAGGTGCAACACTGGTGTTACTTTACTGCGCACTTCCCTCGTCACTAACGCTCTAATTGACATTAAGGGATCGTAAACTCGTTTCCTTTTTCATGATCATATTTTAGCTTTCTGAATAACATTGTAATAAAAGGTAACAAGTATGCTTTGTGTATTCCACCTTATATTTTTATAGAAAAGTAAAAGCGGAGAGAATTTTCTCTCTCCATTAAGCAGGCTATGTCATAATAATTCGGCGGAATGTGGAGAATGGGGAATTTTAATAAGAACCGGAGTGTTTTTACACAAGGTGCCCCTACACAGCTATGTGCGAGATATAGCGTGAATTTAAAAATAATTTACATATTGAAGCCATCCTGAGTGCAACCCAAATTTGGAGAAACTATATTAAGTTGTTTGCAGCAAGGGGAACGTCTCGACACCACTACTATCCTAACTCTCCTTCTACTCTCCGTATATAACGGGATACCTACAGAACGAAACTAAACAAATATATAAATGAAACTTTTTAACGAAATTACAGTCAATTATTTCTTCATTATTTATTCTCTTTTATTATAGCGATAAATAAATAAAACTTACGTGTATATAGGCGTGTCGTGGCCCTGTTTGTACCATATAACGAGTCCCACGCTGTCGCCGTGAATTGCGGGTGTGACGTCACACGGCAGCTCCACTGAACTGTCCGTCGCCGCTTGAAACGATTCTACGGTTGCTGAAATAAAATTAAATATTTTAACTTATTTATATTAGCTTATGTAAGTTTCTTAGTTGGTTCGATTCCCACTCGAGGAAATGAAATATTTCATATTTCCATTTCTTTGCTCTCATGTCGAGGCAAAATACGTAATGCCTCTAGAATTCCGCGGAAAGTGGGGGGAGAGTGGAATGTCTTAACATTAAGTTAAAAAAAGTTAGTTTATACCACTTATAAAGCTGCAGCTGTACTGTAAAGGTATATTTAACTTAAAATATCAATGTTTTATTCGTTTTAGTGTACACTAGGGACAAGGTGACTTTAGGACATAAATTTCAAAGTTAACTTTCTACTTTGTTGATTCAAGGTAGTCGAACTGCAGTTTTGGGATTAACTTCTGGACAACATTTATGTCCATTAGTAGTTTGTAAGGTTAGTATTTGTGTTTTTAATCATCTTTATTCATGTATTAAGTATACTCTATTAAATATAAGTTAAAGACCAGTCGTAGCGCAGTGGCACAAGAGTGCGACTGCATCGCGACAAGTTGTAGGTTCGATTTCCTCTTAACGAAATGAGATATTTATTATATTCATTTTGTCGCTCTGGTAACAAAACAAAACGCGGCGTTGAGTTCCACTACTCAATGCCGCCAGAATTCAGTTCACTATACAAGGTTCCCTATAGGTACTAGGTGCGGGATACAGTATGAAGCTAAAAAAACATGTGCACAAGTTATCTAATCATTAAAGTACAAACAAGTATGTAGGTACCTTCTATCTAGCTAGCGGTCAAATGACACCATGTATGAAAAAGGTATTAGAAAATACAGCTATGGCAGATAAAAATGCTTCTTTCCTTTACATTATTCATTTATAAAATATCTTTTGAGAACGTGATAATTCAGTGAAAAATTTTAAAATTGTCCTTTAATGTTCAAAACATATTTCTTTTGACACAGTTAAGACAATTATTCCATTCTCTTGTTAAATTGGTTTCCTGGAGCCGGATAAGAGTTGTATTTATTGGTACGACATGCAACACGCACATTCATATTCGTCATTTTAATAATTCCTCAAATCCAAATGAAAAAATACGACTTCTATGCCATCGTGGTACAGTTGCACAGCAGTCATACTTAATGGGTGTGGGTTCATTCCCACCAGAAGGAATTTTTAATACATAAATTTCGAGATATTTCGTGTTGAATGGCTAAACTCAACGACGCTTCTACCCAAACGGGAAATGAAAATAACTTATCTGGAAATGTAGGACTGGAAATGTAGTACACAACCTGTAGCGTTTATAATTGCAATACAAAAGACATGAACAATAAAAGATTAATAAATGTTCTTAGAAGTGACAAATAAACAATATTTAGAGGAGGCATTCCCCCGAGCTTTAAGGGGCATGTTCCAAACGTTATAATTAAATAACTGAATTGAACTTATGAACGAATAAATCGAACTTACAACCACAGCGTATACAGATCCTGCTTGAACTGACTGTACCACTGCACCATGATAGCGAGAAAATTGTATAAAGTAAAATTAAAGATAAGTAAAAAATAATTCGATCCTCAATGGAGATAGGTATCGTTCGGCGGGATCTTTCTGTCGTCCATTATTAAATTCTAAACAATAATTAATTTGTTCAATAATGTTTCGTTATTTCTTAACGCTTGCTCAAAGGATTCCCATGAGACGTATTGCATAAATGACTGTTAATATAAATAAAGTTTATGTTTCACTTTATTGGGGTAACTTTTTTTTAGCTTCACGCTGTTTCTCGCAAAGAGAGAGTTAAAGCACTCTGTTCTCCATACTTCTTACTATTTCCACAGTGCGCGATAAATGGCGAAAACTGACACCATTTTTTTATCGGTACAGGAGCACCAGAGTGCGACTGTAAGTACGAGAGTAGCTTAATATTTTCATATCTTTCGCTCTGTTGTCGAGGCAAAGCGCGGCGCTCAGTTCCGCTCTTAACGCAATGCAATGTCTGAAGAATCCGTTTCCCTCATGTCTCGGCGGCATGTAGGAGTGTCTTAGATGTAAACACTAGATTCTGGGGTTCCCTCTGCCTATCCTGCTATAAATGTAATACAGTGACGCAAAAAAAAACATTATTCTTTATCACCACTACCACATCGAAGAATTAAAAAATATTAAATATTAGATATCTTAGTCAAATAGGTATCAAACCTACAGCCGTCAAATTCAATGGACTACCTCCCACACACCACGACTCAATTCTTTTATAGAATACCAAAAATAATAACAAGTGCTATAAATAACAAGAAAACTTAAACCAATTTCTGAATTCATCTCAATTTTAACCATTCTCCGAAATAACAAACATAAATCAACTGTACAATAGCTAGTAGTTTCCTTTCACAGCATCCGCGTCAAAGGCATCTAGCTCTTTATTATATCGAGATAATGATGTATTCGATGCTTCTTAATATAATAACTGCTAGTATTAGATAGTACTTTGTGCATTTTGGAGAGCACTTTAGTAATACTTGTATACTAGTCCTCGCCCGTAACTTTGTGTGGAATTTAAAACGTTAAATGGTATCTATTGTATGTTCCTGTTGCTATAGGAATTTTGAGAAATCCTCACTTAATGCTCAGCTAGAGGTCAGTAGTGCCGCAGTGGCACAAGTGCGACTGCAAACGTGGTAGGTAGCGGCTTCGATTCGCACTGGAGGAAATAAAATGATTATTACTTTCATTTCGTCGCTCTGGTAACGAGTTCTTCCACTCAACTCGTAATGCCTGTAAAATTCGGCAGAAAGTAGGGAAGTGTCTTAATGGGGGCGGAAGGCTTTAATAATAAGTTCCTATATTCCCTTTGCCACTATGTAAAGCTCCAAATACACCGTGAAACTCTCTTTAAACTTTCTAAATGAACTACTTTCGTTATCGATACGCTAACGACTGCAGTAACTATATTGAGTATCGAATAGTTTTAAAAATCAACAGAATTATACCGAAAGAACTGACCGAGAGGTCCTTTTACGTCGTTTTGGGGATCACATTGAAAACACCTGGCGCGGGACGTTTTTTGTTCATAGTGATGTGAAGGGGATACGATATATATTGCTTAATTATAAGTAAGTCTTATTGTAAGGGTTAATTGGGGCCAGTCGTGGCGCAAATGCACAAAGCGTGATTGCAACCGCGACTGATTGTGGGTTCGATCCCCACTCGAGGAATATAAATATTTATTGAAATTTATATTTCCATCATGGGTCGATGACCTTAAGAGGTTGCCGGGAAGCGGATGGGTCCGAAGAACTGAGGATCGAGTGTGGTGGCGAGAATTGGGGAAGGCCTATGTCCAGCAGTGGACAAAAGATGGCTGTTGATGATGATGATGATGATGACGATATTTCCATTTCTTCGCTCTCCAGAATTCAGCGGAAAGTGGGGAATGAATTATCTTTACACAAGATTCCCTATACCGACTTTGCTATGTGCGGGATACACACACTACTGATTTTATTTGATTTATTTTAATTTCCCTAATCCAGTTTCCCAGAAAATGCACGGCGTTAGACTGCACCAGCCACAAATTAAAAGGGGAGAAAAGGGGCACGCAGTGACTTAATCCTATATTTGCAACGATTAAATTGATTTGAGAAAAAAATCTTATAAGCATAATTTTATATTCTTCAATTTTATAATACAAGGTTCCCGAAAAAAAAAACATACGCAAGCAACTGAAGACAAAAAAAAATCATGATTTCGGTATCTAGTGATATAGAAATGATATTAAAAATATTGAAAAAAAAAATACATACACAAGCAAAGTATAAACCAGACATGATAATGAAATAGATATTCATATTTTGTATAATTTAATAACATAGCATTTTCTCATATCTAGTAATAAGCAAGGATTGCTTTACCTACAATAAAAGCAACGTCATTCATTATTTCAAATTTTCATATCAGATTTCATTCGCCATGTAATTTTATGGAATTAGGACGACAATGTAGTGTTCTAGGGAAGTGCCTGATCCATATACCTATATAGCAAATAAGCCCTGAGCTTATATTTATATTTTTAAATTAATATACTATATTAGTTTATTTACTCTATTAAAACAAAACTGTTTAAAACGTAATATATTTTAAGCTAAGGAAAAGAGAAATGGGAAAAGAGAAGAGGAGGGAAAGGGGAAAAGGTCTCCCGGGAGTGATTTCTCAATAGATTCTATTTACCCACACAATACAAAAAACGAATATGAATAAATAAGAAGGAATGAAAAAAATATAAAAATATCGATGTCGAAATCGAAACAACACTAAAGCAATCAACTTTAACGAACCGACAGCCATTCTTCAGGCAACGCTTAATTTTTATGAATGTGCGCATTCCGAAGATCTACAGTGGTTAATAATATAGAATTTGCATTTCATATTTTCACCTTTCTGATGTAGGAGGTTGTTTCAGATATGATGACTTGCTTGGATTTTTCAAGTAAGTTTTAAGTAGTTATACTTAAAATAAGATTATATATAGGTAAGCGTTGGACCTGTTATCTGTATGAAAAGTCATGGAAGTCATGGAAATCTGTATGAAAGCTCAAGTTCAATTTAGAGTGAGTTATTTTCTATAAAGCTTTCACTGTGAAATTTGGACATGCAGATTACCATATCATTTGCGCTTTAATTGCTAATATTTATATTTTCCTATCCACCTATCGGACAGTCTCTAAATTTCCAATTCAACACCGCGCTTTATATAACCAGAGGGAAGAAATAAAAACAATTAACTCCCCCGAGTGGGAATCGAACCCACAATAATTAATTTGAATAATATTATACAAGGACTTTTTTTAGCACTACCATTCACAAATTTACTTTATGCGACTTGGCTCAGTTGGCTATGGAAATGCCATTAATAGTATGAAATGTCGTATTCAACGGGCTTCTATTGTGTATAGGAATTGATTTAACTGCCGCCAAACCGAAGCATTGGAATTTGGAATTATGGACGACTCGCGTGTTGAGGCACTGGGTAATGTTGTATAACCTACATTTGATAATTTTTCATATTAAATCTAGTTAGTTTAAAATTATAGGTAAAGGTATTTATCTGTATATATAAAAGGACTTGTCCTCACTGACTGAGGTAAGACACACGCACAGTCGTAACCGCTGATGATAGAAACGTGAAATTTGGACAGATGATTACTTTCGTAATCTGGACATCCACTGAGAAGGGATTTTGAAAAATTTTAATCCTAAAGGGGTGAAATAGGGGTTGAAAGTTTGTATCGAAAAATTTTTAAATCGGCACCGATTTTTATAAAATTTGTAATTTAGATTTTTAAAAGTATTTAAATAAACATATGTTTTATGGTTTTCTCGAATTCTTTCTCTAAGGGTGCAAATAAGGGGTTGAAAGTTTGTATGGAAAAATCTTTAAAACGCCACCGATTTTTATAAGATTTGAAATTTAGACTCTTAAAAATATTTCATTGAACACATGTTTCGTGGTTTATTAGAATTCACCCCTAAATAAGCAAGCGAAGCTGCGCGCGTCCGCTATAGTTTAATATAATATGAGAAATCATATTCATTGTGTTGAGGCCAGTCGTGGCCCATTAGCACAAGCATGTAAACGCGACAGGTTGTGGGTTTGATTCCCGCTCAACAAAATAAAATATTGTGCACTCTTACTAGTATGCACTTTTATCTCCTAATAAATTGCAAGTAAATGACAAAATGGTATTTTTTTAAATATATTTTGTCTGAGTTATGCCCTTTTGTGCTGATGCTTGAGGTCGTTCTAAGCATTCACGATATTATCTTTGGCTTAGGCTTTGAATTACAAATTTCCGAAAAATCTTGATTTTACTTTTTCAAATTATACAGTAGAACTTTATGACCGGGCCTTGAATTTGATTAGTCATAAAAATAATAAGAACTAGGCTGAAATAGCTAATTTTTTAATAGAAGTAGTTATAGGTCTAGCGGTCAGTCCGGGCGTATGGGCAATGTAAACGCGACGGGTTTTGGGTTCGATTCCCACTCGAGGAAATAACATTTAATATTTTCATCTGGTCGATCGTCGACAACAAGGCAGTGGCCACGGAGCGCGGCGTTAAGTTCCGACGCTCAATAGGCAATGCCTCAAGAATTCGGCAGAAATTGAGGAACGGAAGTGTCTTAAAATTAGGTTCCCTCTGCCTGACATAATAACTGGGTAGTTATCGAAAATAAGCAGTACAAAAAATAAGTGGTCTCCACTATTCTATTGTTAGGAAATGAAAAAATATTATGTTTTAATTATTATGTCATGCAGTTGACATTGAATTTTTAATTAACTTGAGATATACTGAATATTGTAAAGCCATTGTGGCATAGTAGAACAATATGTGATACATGATCGAGGTCGAGGTTGATCTATTAAATTTAATAAAAAAATCACTATTAAAATTATTATTTGATTTTCTTAGTTAAAAAAACGCGGAGTTTAGTGTCGCGATCCAACACTGTCCTAAATTTGGACGGAAGATGGGAAATGGAGAGTCTTAAGAATACATTTTCTCTGCCTTCGCTTTATTATATTTATAAGAAAGACTTTAAAAGTTCACGCTGTGTCAAAATGCACGCACGTGTCAAAATCACCTACTGTACATAGCAGAGTAGGCAAAGGGAACCTGGGAACCAAGTGTTACACTCCGTTCCCCATTAAGAAACTTTGATTCCTCAGCCTGTTGAGTTGTTTGGTACAAGAGCGGTGAAATGAAAAAATAAATATTTCATTCCCCCGAGTGTGAATTGAACCCACAGCCGTCGCGTATACATTCGCACGCCTTGCGCTACGATGGCCGCAATATAAAGAAATGCGAAAATCTAACAAACGTATTCATTTTAAATTACTTCATCGGTAATGTTTATTAGAGTTAAACTAACAAACACTTCAACTCGTATAAAAAAGCTTATAAGTGCATTAATACCGTGGACGTAAAATGCAGAATACATTTCTAACTAGCTTTCATTAAGATTATAGTGCGATTCAATTTAGTTAAGTTAATGTAATTCAAAACGTCCGTTGTGACGCAGTTGATAAGAATTTAGTGATTGTACACACGACGGTCGCTAGTTCGATGTCTGCTCAGGGGAATGTGTACCTACCTACATTATTTTAAAATTTCCCGCTATAGGTATTCAGCGTACAGAAGTGTAAGCAGAGAGAATTTAATGTTACTCTATGTTGACTGTAAAACTTCGTTCCCTACTTTCTACCCAATTTTCGAGACATTGCGTGTTGAGTGGTGGAACACAACGCCGTGGATTGTCTTGTTGTCAGTCGAATCGAAGCCGTCTTGTTTACTGTCAGAGGCTGTGCTGCTGCGTCATGACGGCTTCATGTGTATATTTAAAAAAAATATTTCACCAGATCTTGTTCGACAAAGTCGCGGAGATTGGTTCATTAAGCTAGTTAAGACACGGAACATAATATAAATAATTCCCCCGAGAAGAAATCGAACCCACAGCACTCCCATTTAAAGCCAGACATTACCGCTGCGCCAGGACGACTTAACATAGAAATCTATAAAACAAAATACCATAATTAAGATAATCCCTTAAAAAGATAAAGTTCAAGTATCGAAGACATACGTAGAAACCATTCACACGGCACATTTTCCACTCAACCGTTTTCAGCATCACACTAGCCAACACACCTTACCTATATAATATATAGTGCTCTTATGAGTGTATTGTCATAATATTGCTAGTGAATCAACTGTTAACACGCTTTGTGAGTATTGATAACGTTATTTCCTTATCTATTTTGTTTACTTTATCTTTTGTATTGGGATTTCTTTAGATGAGATTAATTTTAGCACGCGGTTTTGTTTTAGCTGGTTTTTAAGGTATTTTGGATACGAAAGTAATAAAAATTGAAATGCTTGTGTGCAGTGGTGGGTTCAATAGCAACCTAGTGTTGAGACACTCCGTTGACCACTCAGACGTTTCCAGTCCCACTTACCACCGAATTCTTAAGTCATTGCGCCTTGAGTGGCCGAACTCAACGCTGCGCTTTGCCTGCTTATCAGAGCGTAGTTGTGGAAATATTAAATATTTAATTCCTTCGAGTGGGAGTCGAACTTTTACAGTTGGACATAATAATATTTACATTATTCTTTTTTTCACACTCTATTAAGACAAATCGCGACTCCAACTCGCGATGTTTCGAACTGAGGCGAAAAGCAGTAGGTAAACGGATAACCTTGACACCAGCTCTTCATGATCTACACTGCTCCGTAGGGAAAAGTGGCTAGGATGAGAGATAGTTGGCGAGGAAATTGATATAATTATTCTCCCGCTCAGATAGATGAAGCGGCGTTGAAATTCGCCTCTCAACATGGTATATAGAATCGGTGGTAAATGCGTATGAGAAAATTTTATCTTATCGGAGAGTCACACACAGCACTAGGATCCCTTTGCCTACCTTTGATTAGAACTCATTAGCTTTTATGTAAATTCTCTTAGAAAACGGAGAAAAGCTAAAGATCGATCTTAATTTTTCTCCAAACATACAAAAATGACTGGTTATTTTTTTATATCTATTATATTTTAAAGAAGTGAAGTGTAATAAAAGTATGACTTCATAAGCGCAACGCGTTCAGTGTAGTGTGAAATAACATCTCACGTCTTCAAGTATTATGAAGAATTTTACAAACATGACATGTGTTTGGGGAACTTTTAAAAATTTCATATACCTACTTGTCTCTTCGAGATTTAAAAATTTAAGATACTTATTTGCCGACAAATTTGATAATATAACAACTTGAGTTGAGTCGCAGAACTCAACGCCGCGCTTCGTCTCTACACCAGAGCTAAGAAATGAAAATATAAATTTAAATAAATATTTCATTACCTCGAGTGAGGATCGACCCGACAACCAGTCGATTTTGCAGCACACTTTGTGCCTCTACGCCTCTACGTACTAACTACATATAAGAATACTAGTACACAGTATTTCTATATAGTAAGACTAGGTTTTTATAATTGCAGAGACAAAAAAATTCTAACAAAATGTCATACATTCGTGACAACGTTGCAAGTGACACCAAAGACAACCAATGCAAAAAATGCACATGCACAACCAATAAAGGTGATAAGAAATGTGATAAGGATGATCTTTACTGCATTGAAACTGACGGTCAACCATGTGTCTGCGTTTGTCTTGACTAGAAAGGTTATTATAATACGTTGCAACGACTCTGAGTGTGTAGATTCTTGCAAGTGCAAGAAAGATGGAAGAAGTGGATTTAGGAAATGCACTAATTGTAAATGTTAAAATTATGTTTTAAGGTGTCGTCTATTAAATTTAAAATATACAACTGGTAGAATTGACTTACGATACATTTATATTTTAATATTCTTAGCCATTTAAAGCCGTTATCGATTATTTTATTATTATTTTGTTTAATTGTAAACAATAAATATAAAAAATAAAAATATGTTTTAGTTAATTTTATCTACTCTTCAGCTTTGTCCTTCTTATATTTACCTGGAAAATCATTCAAGCAGCTCATCCGATTATAATATCTAAATACAGCTAAGAAAATGCAAAATTAATGTAAAAAAAATACCAACCACGCCATTTTAAATTTAAAACATTAGCAAAGGGTTTTGTAAACGAATCTTATTAGAAGTCATTACACAAAATGGCCGGTTTTCATAGCAAACGTAACGCCATAATGAATATTGCAACTGAAACCGTCACGGCTGTAAAGTGGACGTGTTATTTGTTTTAATTACCTTAATTAATATGGGGCGAAAGGTTTATACTGAGGCCGAAATTTAAATTGCTAATATCAAATGTGACAACTAAATGTTCATGGAGTTGATAATTTTAATTTTTCGTTCTTGTTTATTTGTATAAGAAGCTAATAGAGCTTATTCTATATATGATACATAATTTTAAGTAATTCCTCCGATTGGGAATCGAACCTACAGCCTGCCGCGTTTACAGCTGTAGGCTTGTGCCTCTGCGCCCGACTGGCTATAATGTAAATTTCAAACATAATTCAAAACAAACTCCGCTACAAACAATTGGTCGAAAGTAAAGTAAAACTAAGCATGACACTCACTTCCTGTTATTAATGGAAGCGCTAATTCAATTAATGATATGAGCTTCGAAATACCCTCGAGATTTAATTTAAATGCTGCTGTTAATATTAATTATAATTTTTTTTTGGTAATTTATTATAGAAACTTATTAGAATTATATATACATTTATAGTAAATATTTTTTTAGGTTACACAATTATCCTATAACTTAAACTAGACTGAAATTTTCTTTGATCATAAGCGTGCTTGTTCTGGATTCGATCACCAACCGGAAAATTTACTTATTTATTGCATTTAAATTTCGAAAATACTTAAAATAATTATAATACTGCTTATTATGCGAGTAAAAACATGAAGCTGCAATCAAAATTTGTGTTAGTATGTCAATGTTTAATATGTTTTTTTTATTTAATTTTTAATTTTAGCTTCACGCCTCTAACTCTATCACAACGATTTTTATAAATGAAAAAAGAAAAACTAAGTAAATACTTACATGATTCTTCGATAAGTACTTCCTGCTGACATCTTACACAGTGCACTATACTCATTAGAACTATTAACAAATGTAATGTAAAAAACATTGTCACTCAAATATTAATTGATTGTTTCTATAAAATCACATTTCAGTACACTGCACTAATATATAGTATATTGATATATCTATACATATATATAAGGATATATTAGTTTTAGATAAAACACTTCGGTTCAACGTCAGCACCTGTAACAAAAAGTAATGAGCTATTTTAAGCATAATAATATACAATAGGTATATTAAACTAAATCAGCTTCATCCTGTATCCCACGTCCAGCAGGATAGGCAGAGGGAACCTAGTGTTAAGGCACTCCGTTCATTACTCTCCGCCGAATTTTTCGAGGCATTGCGTGTTGAGTGGCGGAGCTCAACGCCGGGCTTTTTTGCCTTGGTGCCAGATTCATTTCCAATTACTCGACCCGGGATTGAACCCACAACCAATGCATAATAGGGTCGGAGTGTCTTAAAACTAGATTCCCTCTGCCTACCCTGCTGTGTGCGAGATATACTGTGAAGCTTAAATAGAAGAAGAGAATGAAGTCCATTTATTCAGGTGGAATCCAACGCCACATATTATGTGATGAGACTAGTAAAGAAACGAAAATATTTGCCATATAATGTATATATGTGTTTCATCCATAAAAAAAGTTATAAGGAAGAGTTTGTTCGTTTGAAAGCGCTTATCTCATAAACTACTAGTTCGAATTGAGAAAATATTTTTAAGTTGGATGGCCAATGTATCACACTGAGTTAATCGATTCCATGTAATCCGCTGTACCTGCGGTCATAGCAACCTAGGCACTTAGAGTGTGTCATGTGTCATGTCTCATATATAATTTTTAATTATATTAGTTGTGATGAAGCCGTGATGTGCTGAACTAAAATTTGACATCCACTTTATAATTTATTCCTGATCCAATTGCAAAATAGCTGCGGTCTTTTATTTCTACTCGATAGCGTTGTTGCATTACTGATAGGTACCTATAATTATACCTGATAATTGAAATTTTCCAATTTGTTCGGTCCATTGTGCAGAATAATTAAATGTGGGGGAAAGGTTTCAAATTAAAAATTTATATAGGCCGCTTGACGTTGAAGCGCGATGGGTAACCTAATTAATAGTATACGACAATGGATTCGGTCATAAATCCTATATAAATTAAAAAAAAATGTTTCCCTAAACTTCATCGTCCATTAGTGGAAAAACTGACAGGTGCGGAATAAATATTCATTTGATTTATCCCAAGGGGATAAATCTCTAGGGGGTATATGTGAAGTTTAAAACTCATTGAAAACAGTCACGACTGTTTACATTTTTTTTATTTACTATTTCATTGTTCAATACATTTTTACATTTTTTTAATTTACTATTTCATTGTTTCAAGTGATAAATAATCACTTAGTATTTATTTTTTACTTCGATAGATTTTTTTAAGGAATTTAGAATATTTTTTCTACAAAATAACGAAAAAAATAGCATGAAAATATACTTGATCCGTGTATTTAAGGATCATCCATATACGCGTCTATTTGACCTAAGAGTTCCATATTTCAAATTTTGTAAAAAGTTTTTCAATTTTCTTGACAAAATACAGCAAGTTTAATTAGTTCGAGGGAACATGAGGCTTACTTTTTAAAAAGTTTTCCTTTATGCCCTTCAATTATGATTGAACAGTCTAAATTTGACAAATTGGGACGAAAAACTTTATACCATACTTGTTTAGTATAATTTATATGATAAAATTATATTTCATGTACAAAATTTTTTAGCATTACTTATATATGTACAAAAATTAAAATTTTTTGGCCTAGAATTATATTGATTTGTGGAAAAAAAAATATAAATCTATATATTTAACAAACGAAAATTTTCATTAGGCATTTCTTATTTCCTTATTTATGGGGGTTACAACAGTAGGGTAGTGGTACCGACATTTACCCAAGGTGCAAAAGTATTAGGATTTTTTTTACATTGAAAATGCAAAAAGGATCTGTTGCCCACAAAGAGCTGTTGACTTAAAGTAATAACTGTCATCCAAGCGTTGTAGGGTTTCGAATTAAATAAATTTATAGCATTTTTAAGATTTTACCTGTACATTTAATAATTCCCTCGAGGGGGAATCAAATCTACTACCGTTGTATCAGAAGCCGTGCCGCTACCAACACTCCGGTCTCAATCGATCGAGCTACTCATATTATTTATAACAAAAGAACCTACGTCCCAGCCAGGAATAACTTCATTGTAGTGCTAGATGAATGAGCAGCAAAATTGAGCTTTTGAAGGCGCGTGTGAATAAGAGCAAATAAAGTGTGCAGGCCATTAATAAAATAAACATTTACTCAGGGAGACGTCGTGATTTATTGTTACAGAAGTTTCGCTATGTTGTAGGTACCTACGTACTTGTAGTGTAAGCTTTTCTGTATATTTGCTATGTAAAGTGCTTGCAGCTTAAAGTACTGCTTAATACTAGATAAAACCGACAAAGTGCAAGTTGAACTCGTCTGTGAGTTCGATCCCCACTCTGGGGAATGAATTATTATTTCTTAATATTTTCGTTTTTCGCCCTGGTACTAAGGCAAAAAACCCGTCACCACTCAAAACGTAGTGCCTTGAAACGTTTGGTGGAAAGTGGGGAACGGAGTGTCTTTACACACATTAATTTTAGGGTAGGTTCCCTAAAATTAATTATATTTATATAGCTAAAGTTTTTATAACTAATCTTAACTCTATTATAGCTATACTCAAATCATTAATTTTCAGTTAAATAGGTACATATAATTAAAAAACCAGCCATCATTTATTTTCTTTTAATAATGGGAAACAATGTTTCATATGGTAACACCGAATTTTGCGTTTTATATAAATCAAAGATATAAACTATGATCTAATTTTTCTTATCGTTTCGCATTTCTATGAAAAAAATAAAGCAAAATGTGTATTTTATATCGTAAATGTCTACGAAAAAAAGTATATATTTTTTACAAAACTCCGAAACAAAATGTACGTACGTATATGAATATATCGACTTAACCTTTAGCTCTCGCATCGTTAACATATTTAATAATATCCGTCACATAATATAAAAGGTTTTTAGGGCACGTAAGCGGCGGTCCCCGGAGGGCCTGTACAAACTTATTTAGGCCGCTCCCTACCAGGGCGATATTTAATTTTGTTACATAGATAATAATGTGTGATTTACAACAATTTGTGACCTTTTCATGATTAAATTAACTTTTTTTTGTTAGCTTCACGCTGAAAATACTTAATGTAGTAAGGTAGGTATTGAACCTAGTGATAAGACACTCCGTTCCCCATTTTCCGCCGAATTCTGGAAGCATTGCGTGTTGAGTGGCGGAAATCAACCGCGCGCTTTGCCTCTACACCAGACAGCGAAGAAATTAAAATATTATACTATTGCATATTAAATATTTAATTTCCATGAGTGGGAATGGAATCCACAACATGTCACGTTTAGAATACACCAAAGGTAAGATTTTTTTAAAAAATATAGTTTAAAAAAGGGAAAGAAATATTTTATATTTTCATTTACTTGCTCTTCTAAGAAGGCAAAGCACAGCGATGAGTTCCTCTACTCAACTTCGGCAGGAAGTGGTGGATGGAAAGTGTCTTAATGGGAACGGAGTGTCTTAACACTAAGTTCCCTCCGCCTACCCTACCATATATGAGAAATAGCGTGAAGCCAAAAACTAAGCATCT
Source organism: Heliconius nattereri (assembly GCA_013403645.1). Classification (NCBI taxonomy): domain Eukaryota; kingdom Metazoa; phylum Arthropoda; class Insecta; order Lepidoptera; family Nymphalidae; genus Heliconius; species Heliconius nattereri. The sequence goes on from JAAIXI010000230.1 coordinate 13,512,654, forward strand.
AAAGAATATAAATAAGTATATTTTTATATTACAATATGAACCAAAAAAATTCCAAGAAAACGCGGCCAAGTAAGTTCTGCAGAGTGCGACCGAGTTGCGGTACAAGTGTTCACAGTCTTACTGTCGAGATATCCTTATTCTAACAATGCCTAGTTGGCCTACTGGCAAAGTTAAACAATGGAAATAGCCGACCTTTAAAACTCGAGCTAAAATTATAAAATTAAGTAGGTTATATATAGCCCTTTTTTAAATAGGTACATTTTTTTAGAAAACGTATCAAAAACTCCGTTTCTCACCAAACCCTCTCCTTACATCCTCTTCAGCGTTATGTACTGAATTTGTACATTTTTAAATTGCTATTCTACTCTTAGGATATTTCTAAGCATTTATCTTTGGGTATTGGAAATTTGTAAAAAATTCTCTGGAGAGATGCTTACAACATAAATAAGTTGTAACTAGTGTGCGAGTACAAGAACTTCGAACTTCGGCTTAAAGGTTCGATCGCTAGGACGGTTTCCAAGAGATGGGGGTTCAAATCCCACTATGCTAAAATTTTTATACGTTTTCTAAATAAATCTATAATAATATATTTTAGTTACACTGCCTTGCTATGCCCGCATCATTCAGTGACCCTATATTCTCAGTTCAATTCATACAGTATGTACATTGTACATATAGCATATTCGAGATGGCCATTTCTACGGCTAGTAAGCAATTAATTTGGACTGAGTTTCTGTTATGACGATGTGTGAATAGCTAACGACGCTTTCAATGTAATTCGTATGCATTATAGTATAGCGCATTGTCCAAGACCAGCTTTCATGGGCTAAGGATATTTTACAAGATCTGGACTTTGGTTTTAAATAGATTTGTTCGGCAAAACGTCTGTAACGGGCACAACACTACTTTGGGATGGGCACGGACCATCCGGGCCTCTATATTCCTATTCCTATGCTAGCTTTTGCCTACTACGTCAGATTTGAAGTGCTGGAAGTAACTCTGATCGCAAGTACAGTGGGTTGTACAATGATTAACATGATATAATATAACCTACAACCTCCCTCTGTAGAAGGACTATTCAATACAATGAGTTTCTCGATTTGACCCACTAGTTTCTGAGATTAACGTATTGTAATCAATTATTTTTTGGAAAATGCTTATATTTAGCACTATCATACTAGCTCATATATCTACAATTATTTGTATAATTCAATTTATTCTCCTCTTTGCTTACTTTGATATTGTTATTTTTTATTGTTAACAAAATTTCATTTATGCATTCCATAAAGACCCGGAGTCCACCGCGAACGAAACAGGGCTATTAAGTACTACCTACTACTAAACTAGTACACACTAGTGAACGGAAAAGCTAGTCAGGCGAAAAGGACCGAGCAAAAACAGTTGAAATGAACTCGCTCAGTTTTAGAGAGCGGAGCGAAGTAAATATAAGATACAAAACTCTGGTGGTGGAAACATAAACATATCTATTTAAAAGGAGTCCTTTCCATCTAAGCATAACTCGCTTTTTCTTTCGCAGTGGAAAAGGGGCTTAAGGAATTTTCATCTAGTTTATCTACTTTTGACTACTTTCCTTTGCTTTACTCGCGTAATAGTGACTCGTAATTAATTAAAATCCTAAAACATCAGTTTTTTCGCTCTCGTATAAATATCGGAATATATTTACAATCCCATAGGAAACTGCAATTTTTTACTTTTCTACAACTAGTTGCTCTGTGCGTTGCTTGGCACTCATTCGTTGTGAATAGAAACATTCTAACTATTGATTGAAATCTATATACATTTATCGGTGTTAGATTCTACCTATATGTAATGTTGCCAAATGACTATATGCGGTATATGGGGTATACGAGTATATCATACAGCATGTACATTCCAACGAATGGTTATATTTCAATTATTTGAGTATCTTCGCTTAGTAGAAAAGCGTGGCGTTGACTTCAGGAATTCAACTCGAAATGTCTCGAAAAATTGGGCAGCAAATGAGTAACGGACATATTTTAATACTAGGTTCCCTCTGTCTACTCTTATATTCAGAAAAATGAATGGACATTATTACAAATAAATACACTACTAACAGTTTATCCGCCGGGTCAAGTCACGAAAGTCATAAAATACGTATAAGAGACAAATTTGAATATATTTTTGTCAATAGTAAATATTACAAAATATTAGGTTCAATAATGAAATTTTCGTTCAATTTAATATATTTAATGAATTTATATGGAATTAAAATGGCATTCGCGTGACTCGCATTCATATCGCGATCTAATTCTGTCATTTCGATTTTTTAAATACCATATCTAGAATTATGGATATTGATAGGATAGTTACTCCAAGTTTTCGCCTCCAAAAACTTAATAAATCTTTTATGGGGCTGAGTATACGTGTATATAATACAATTCCGCAGTGTATTCTTAGTTTGCCACTACAAAAATTTAAAATATCTGTAAAAAAAATTCTAACAAGTAACTGTTCAAGAATATTTAGAGGATAAACATGTATGAAATTATTGTCTATTGAATGTAATGCAGGATAGCAGCCAGCTAATGTAATAGATTGTACCATTGATTTTGAAAAGAGCAACTGTTGAGTTTCTTGCCGGCTCTTCTCAGCAGAACTGCCTTCCGAACCGGTGGTAGCTTTTTGTTGACATGTATGTATTCGACGATTCAAAAGTGCTTTTATAGTTTATTTGAATAAAGAATATTATAAAATTGAATTTTGTATTTCAATTTCAATTAATCTTGTCCAGATCTTGCCCAGTAGTATATAACATAAAATAAATAAATAAATCAGCTGTAGGCGAGATACGATGCCACAGACAGACATACATTGACATTTCAAACTTACACTAACACCAATTTAAAAACAAATATTAGTTCGATAGATGGATCTCTGCTTCCGTTAGAAACAAGGCGTTGTTTGTTCCGAATATAAAGCACATAAATGTATAGCGAAGCACCTGCAAAGCTTATCTTAGCCTTAGGGGATTCTATTCAGATTCATTGTGGGAATAACTGATTGTGTTCTAAGATTTATTACTATATATAGTATATAGCATATTAGAATTGGGTGGCTTTTAACGCTGTGCTTCTAGGCCGCCCACTGAGGCTCCCGTACCAATTTCAGAATTTTAGGTCAACGGGAAGTACAATTTATAATAGCTTGACAAAGTTAAGTTTGCACTCATTTTGTATGAAATTAATTAGGTACAAAACTGACTGTAAATGCGTGACAAGTTATGGGTTCGATTCCCAGTTAAAAATTTATTTGTTTAAATTTATTTCACGGATTAATTCACATACTATGAAAGTATATATTTTAATTACTGTAAGCTTTTAAATAATACAAACAAGTATATTTGTAATTTATGTTTAAAGACTTAACTGCCTTTTAGGGTAAACCAAAACAACACTTATCTTCTTCATCTTTTAACCATAAAATATTTTTAACCATATCATTTAATTGCATATCTAGTGACATTGCGCCATTAAATTTTTTATATTAATATCTATCACCATAGGATAAACGAAACAAGCGGGACAAGAATAAAAGACATGTTTTTTTTAATCCCAGTTTTGACGAAAGAAACCTCCTTTTTTTACTTAAAATGTTTGAAAATCTCGTTTTAAAGTGAAGTAATTTAATAGTGTATGTTGGTGCGGATTGGTTAAGAAATGCGGCTGCGTAATAAACACAGGTATAATGTAACAAATAATTTTAATACACGCGACCTTCCTAGTACTACCTACCTAGTAGTCGAATTAAATTTTATTTGCCTTTTATAATCAAACCTACACAAATATGCAAGATTGACAAAAAATACATTTAATATAAAAAATAATAAAAGAAATCATACTCAATGAAATAATTATAAACAAAAGTTAAATGAAAAACAGCCGCCACATTGATACACAGATAATATAATTAGGTACTTATATAGAATAAGTAACAACGAAGATCTCAATAATTGTGTATTGACATTAATTTGTAAAACGTCGAAGTTAGAAATTTTCATATAAAAGAACGACAAATAAATAAGTATATAAATAATAAATATATACTTATTTATTTATCGTTCATTATTATATTTTTTTTAAAATCATAATTATCCTTTAAGTCTCACTCAAAATAATATACATTCAGTGTCATAATTTTTTTTTTGCATTTATTATTATTTTTTTAATATTTTTTTTTTCGCACATTTTTCTCAACTACCAATCTCTATTTATTAATATTTACATAATATCAATAAATTAGAAAATAAATCTAAAATTAAAATCCTTAGGTTAAAATTAAAACATGATAAAATTACGAACCTTTACGAAAATAACAATCCCAGTCACAATCACTATTCAATTAGAACGTCACATAATACATATTGAATATAAAAAAAACACAATATTTTATATATTTTAAATAGCAAATATCGTAAAATACAGATTTTTATAGGTCAAACGATCATCCCTTACACGACATCTACTCGCGACGGACGCCGACGCGCAACTGCTGTTGGTTGCGGTCGAAAATTCAAATTTCAAAATTGGAATCAAAGCATTAAAAACAGACTTAAAATCAAACGTTTTGTGTTATAAAATCTATCGTGATGTTAAAAACCGTAATTTCCAATTTAATATTAATATATTCATAAAAAATAAGAAATGCTTTGTATTTATAATGGCCTTAGACGTTAATTATTATTATATGCGAAAATAGTTATTCCCGACTGCTAAGAAAAGGTTATGTTTTCGAGCGTATCTTGTGTGTATGTATTAATGTAATTTTTAAAATTTGCTAATTTGCCTTCGTCTTATTATGGCGTTGAATGGCACTATAGATTAAAAGGTTCATAAATTTACAAACAATAAAAGAAATGTCACATACTAAAGTAATATTACTCAAATTATTATAATTTCTAAGCTGTTCCTTAAGTTCTATAATACGTGGAAAACTCATTAAAATACATCAAACTCATTAAAATTGTTATTCAAATCAAAGCGGTTTCTTTAATAGAAGTAAGTAATATAATTTTCCTTTTTTGTGTGATATTTTATCTATAAAACGATCTATGGCTGGCTATACAAATATTTATTGCTACTGTTGAATATATATTTTAGGAATGGGAAATTTAAAAAGCACATTTTTTATATTAGAATAAATTGCAATTCATTTACATTAATAAATTCACACAATATTTTACAAAAGTAAATGGCAACACTTTTTTACAGTGCCAATGTTTTATCTTCACGTTTGTATTTCTCGTTTAGGGGGTATATCTATATGTTGTATACCCCACTTTCCGTCCCAAAAAAAAAAAAGTTGCAATTTGTGTGACCTTCAGATTCACGATGTACCTATTCTGCATTTAAGAGGGTAAGCAGAAAGAACCTAATGTTAAGAGTTAATACAGCAGTCGATGTGCCTCTCCTCCAAGACGACCTCTCTCAATGACTACTTATAATAAGGTTCTTATAAAAGATAAAAAGTCTAATTAATTGAGAGAAGAAGAAGAAGAGAAGAGCTAATTAATGAAAAGTCAATTTTCAATTGTGAAACAAAAGAGTGAAAAATAAAACCCGAGAAAACTGTATTTCAATACATGTTTTATTAAAAAAATATATATAAAAGACCAAATGAATTTGCAATTGTACAGGGCATTGTCTGAAGTCATTTAATTATGTTCAAATAGCGCTGCGGTTTTTTGGAATTCGATTTTGACTCGCGTGAATATATTTGCATGTTTGCCTGATTTGTTTCAATATTCAGTTTCGTAGTAAAAAATAATTAAGTTTACAATCTGCGTGGTTCAATGGTAGCATTATTTCATATTATTAAAATAGCAACCTACCTGCGGGTTCGCCCGCCTATTATTATATCATAAGCAAATTATACACTTCCGTTTCCGTTTTGAGTGGTGGTACTTGATGCAGTGCTATGTAAGTGTCTTAATGGGAACAGATTGTCTTATTAACACTCGGTTCTCAGGTTCTATCGGCCTACCCTCCTACGTCCGACAGCAGAGCAAAGAAATGAAAATTTAAATTTAAATAAATATTTAATGTCCTCTGATTTATTTATATAATACGTATGGGTAATAGCCACTTACGTAAAACAGATATTAAGTTCTTGGGGGTTCTATACTCTATACATATAACAGTATATAAAGAACTTAAATTTGACCAAGTTAGTTCCCAAATAACTTGAAGCGCTTTACTAACTATGGAAGTTAGAACATTTGAATAGAACTAAGCTAGCAACGCTTATGATTTGAGTAGTCTGTATAATAGTTTAATTAATGCAAGTTGCGTATTTCCTGTAGTCTAGAATATTCCGTTGTTCTGTAACACTTCGGGTCTGGATTTGGAAATTACACATCACCTAAAATGTATTTAAAGATCATAAGACTGTTTTTTGTGATGCTTTAGTAGATTCTAAAAGAATTATTATAATTATAATATATTCAACACTAGCGGCCAGCTCGTAGCTTCGCCTTCTTGCAATTGTTTATTTACTAATATTTTTGTATACATTTTTTTATTTATTAACCGATTGACATGAAACATACAACAAGCAATATCCACAATATAAAAACAAAGTTTTCATCAACGCTTTTAGTTGTATGTTATACCATACAACGAAATGAAAACTCATATCCACATACCTACCCTAAAAATTATAGAAATTGAATAAAAATCTTTCAGAGTGCATAAATCGACTATTTAAGGAAAGTGAGGTTTGCAGTTTTAATAATTAAAAATTTTTTTTTGTATATTTTATTTGACATTCTAGTTTCCATGCTCGATTTTAGATTTGCCTTCCTTATAATTTAGAAGAATTTTATTTTAATTTAAAAATATAACTACTTTTAAGAATATTTATAAATATGATATACAGACTCCTCCTCCTTTTACCTCCTGTTACGTTCTATGTCATCCGATATCATTGTCATATTGTAATCTATAGATTTACCAGAGCGCCATAACTTCGGGGGAACAAACGTTTATGACAGGTTGTTGACATAGGCATGGTTCCCATAACCTTTGCTGTTATTGTATGATAAAACCATGGGGATTCGTCCTTGTGAAGTTTGGCTATATCAGATACAGTGAGTTATTAAGTCGTTTTGCTTGTGGGATGATGGTGATTTAAGTTTATTAATAAGTTGATTCCATATTAGCGATTGTGGAATGAAATCTCCATTTTTTTAGCGAGCAACGGTTATGTAAGTATTCCGGTGAAGAGTTCCTGTGGTTCACCATCTTGATTCCACTGCGCTTTGCTATCTGGATCACGATTCGTTTATGATATAGTGATTCTTTGATTAGGTTCTAAAAAATTGCATAATGTTATGTATATTCTAAGAGGTGAAAAAAAATGAAATAGTAAGAGACATTTCGTGTTGAATCGCGAAACTCAACGCCGCGTTAAGAAAAAAAAAGCAAAAATTACGTTCTGTCTCACCAAACCTGTAGGAGCCTCTTTATTTCTTTTCTTTGAAAATGCAGTAAAATGTGTTCTATGAGGAAATATAAATTCCAAGCTACCCAAAGATAACGTCAATTAGACCCGACATTTTCTCAGCGTTGCAATCTGACATAATTCATATGAATACGAATGCAAAATGCTGTAGAATGTCACTTAATAATGTATGAGGAAATTTTGATATTGCGGGAAAATTTTGTTGTATTTCTTAACCAGCAAACAGCAGCCCGCTCGCGGTTTCGCTCGCTTGGAGTTATTTTGCAATTTTGTGGAATAAAATACAATTGAGGCCCTCGAAGCGATGCACTGAGTTCGATCCCCACTCGGGGGATTAAATTATTATTTATTAATATATTCATTTCTTCGTGCTGGGGCGACGGCAAAACCCCGGCGTTGTGTTCCGCCACTCAACACGCTACTACTTATGTAATTAATAATATTATCCTTGAAATAACAAAAAAGCAAATATTATAGCAAACTATTCATTAATTAGAACAAAATTAAGTTAAAAACATACCCTTCAATAAGGATATACACAGTTAATTTTGCTTATTTTACAATTTAAATATAATTTAAATATAACCGGTATTTTACGCTTTAATTTGTGCAAAAGGTTGACGCGGTCGCGCGCAATGAAGCTTTACAGTTTATGCCGACCGCTCGTTTGTGACCTGTATAATTTAGTACAAGCGAAGGAAAAGCTATATTACAGGGGATATTAGGATACTAGTGATATTTTTTAAACATTTTATAAAGAAAATAGTATATAAATTTATATATACAGCTTTACGCTATATACATCACATAGCAGGGTAGGTATAGGGACCCTAGTGTTAAGACACTCCGTTTCCCACTTACCATTTCCTGGATCAGGTAATAAAATAAAGCGCGACGTTGTATTCTGATAAATTGCGTGGTGGAGAACGGAGTGTCTTAACACAAGGTCCCCTTTGTCTATACAGGTATTCAGACATCCATACCTATATTATAAATTCGAAAGTAACTCTGTCTGTCTGTCTTTTACGCAATCAGGGCGAAACCGCTAATTTAATTGTGATAAAATACTCATATAGAGATACTTGAGGGTCTCGGGATGAACATAGGATACTTTTTTTCTCATATTTATAATATTTTCGATACATATCCAATATTAAAATACTTATTAATTTGACATACAATTTATTCCGCCATGTTAATAACAACTGTCGTTGCTAAGCAACGATTTGCAAAGTTTATTGTTAGAAAACGTTACCCAAAATGAGCTTGCTTAACGCATCCCTCTATTGAAAACTGAAAATAATTTCATAAATATTCGTAGGTATAGTTCAAGCGGGCGTAGCCGCGTTCGGGTCCACTAGTTTATTATATTTAAATGTTAAAAATGAATATGTACTAAATTTGCCGAATGTGGGGCCTAAACAAATATATTTAGGGTCCCACGAGAAATGTAAAAAGACTGCCATATTATATTTGCACTACTATATTACATATGTCTTAGTTTATTATTTCTCTTTACATATTGTTCTGTTATTCAATTTAACTTGTGGTAACCTTAGCTAAATTTAAATCTCTATTCATATGTTTAAAATTATCGATTTTATCATAAAGAGTTTTTTAAGTTTTCAGCCTCAATTATTTTTTACAAGAAGTTTTGGGATGGACACCAAACTATTCGGGAATGGGCATGGATACAAGCAAAAATAAAAGTAAAAAGAAAATTGAAGCAAGCTAACAGTACGTCATAGTCTTGACATAAAAGCCTGAAGTGGCTTATTTCCCTCACCCGAGCCAAGGTGCAAATTTAATTTACTCCCCGTAGCCAGAAAATATTGAACTTATAAATAATTCATGCTACATTTAATACAAAGTCGACCTCATCTATTCATTCTTTTACGGTGACTTGTATTTCTGTATTTTTATATTAGAATATTTTAATTCAGACTTCAAATAATAAAAAAACACAAATACACTTAGCAAGATAGACAGAGAGAATCTAATGTTAAAAAACTCCATTCTCCACTTTTTGCTGTGGCGAAACTTCGTACGTCGTGCTAGAAACCGTTTTACCGATTTTCAAGTGGAGCTTCTAATATATAAAAGAAAAATTTTGTAATCTAATAAAAATATGGTTTTAATCCTCTTTATAATCAAAATACAAGCAATATTTTACTTATCTCATTCAATATAAAGTTTTCAAAGACACTGGTACAGAGATAAAGCTCTTATCCGCCTTAAGCTTTACGTTTCTACAACAAAAGTATAAAACCTATAGACAGATAGTCAATGGAATGATACTTCTAATATTAGACTTCTATTTATAAGTTACATCTTTATTGAAAAAATTAAAAATTCATAATACTGTATAAAATCTTGTTTATTGGTTTAGCTCTCCGCATATAATAGAATAGGCAGAGGAAACACAGAGACACAACACTCCGTTCTCTCATTTGGTACAAATTTGAAAAGTTGCGAGTGAAAATTAATAATTTTACTTTCTTTCTTTTACTTTTTCACTGCATTTAGATCAGCACGCATTTTTGAAAATTACATATAATGGCAATTTGAACCTAAAACCATAAAGGCAGTACTAGTTCTACTTTTATACTTCGCTACAATGGTGCCATTTAACGTTATATTTAAGTAATTACATTTCATAGAATAGATTGGTCTATTATAGATAATGAAGAAACAAATGGTGTCGATAGACCAAATAAAGGTATAATAATAAATGCTGAAATTATATTATTTCCATTAGGAATATTGTGAAGGAGTGCCCAGTGGCTTAAAAGTTATAGGTAATCTCAGTATTATAAAGGTTGCAGGTTTGATTTATAAAATTTAAATGTAAATTGATTTAATTTACGCTTTTTAAATTTTATTGAGGCCATCGTGATAGCGTCTGACTGAAAACTCGAGTTCTATTAGATTCGATTCTTTCTTCTTCTTTTTGGTTAGACCATTGGCTCTCATCTCCTGCATCACGACATCCAACCAGCGCTTCCTTGGGCGTCCGGGAGGTCGTGCCCCAGGAACTGGTATAGCAAGGCACTTGCGTCCGACATAGTTCTTAGGCCGGCGCGTAACGTGGCCAAACCATCTCAAGCGACGCTCTTGGAGCTTATCCGCTACGTCACGGACCCCGAGACTACCTCGAATGAATGTGTAGCGTATGCGGTCAGACCGCGTTACGCTGCACATCCACCTCAGCATCTTCATTTCCGTGACGTGAAGCTCCTGAGTGTGCCGAGATAGTGCTGGCCAACATTCGCTGCCGTATAAAAGAACCGATCGGACGATGCTCTTGAGTTTGGGTTTTGGTTCATTTAGCTGAGACTGCCGTTCTCAAGTGTACCCTTCCAGAGGTTCACTTTACGCTACAGCGTCAGTCGGTTCTCGGCAATGAGTGCTATGTCGTCGGCATACATCATCAGCCATGGAGGCTGGTCCTGGATGTGAGCCGAGACAGTATCGAGCACTACATTGAACAAGAACGGACTAAGAGCCGAGCCCTGGTGAACCCCCACTGTAATCGGGAAGGGTCTAGTGTCGCCAACAGCAGTCCTAACCATAGAAGCGGAATCGTGGTACATGCCTCTGATAATCTCAATATAGGCCTCAGGGATCCCTTTGGATCGCAATGCCCACCAGATACACTGACGAGGCACACAGTCAAAGGCCTTCTGCAGATCTAAAAAGGCCACGTGCAGAGCTCTCCTTTTTTCCCTGTATGCCTCCATCAAAGTTCTGAGGGCGAAAATGGCGTCCATGGTGCCCGATCCTGGCTGAAATCCATATTGAGACTCAGAGACAGTACACTCTCGGCGGAGCCTGAAGTCGATCATGCGCTCGAAGAGCTTCATGGTATGACTCATAAGCTTAATGCCCCTATAACTACCACAATCTTGAACACTGCCCCTTCCCTTGTAAATAGGGGTAATAAAGCTAAGCCGCCACTGATGCGGCATCTTACCAGTGTTCAAGATATGGTTAAAAAGGTCAGTAAGCATGAGCACACCAAGAGAGCCCAACGATTTCCACGCTTCGATCGGAATGTCGTCAGGTCCCACCGCTTTTCCGTTCTTCATGCGTCGAAGGCAATTACGTGTTTCGTCAAGGGTTATTGGGGCAATAAGTCCGAGGTTAGGCGGTGGGTCGTGATGAAGACTGCATGGGTGCTGAGTATTCAGCAACTCCTGGAAGTAGCTTCTCCACCTCTCCTTCACAGAGTCATGATTACAGAGCAGCGTGCCCTGGGAATCTCTGACGCAAAGACATTTTGCGATATCTTGCGTCGCTTTGTCCCGGGAACTTGCCAGTTTGTAAATGAGCTTCTGCCCCTCCACAGTTTCAAGTTTATCATATGGTGACAAACTCTTACTGCGGGTTCTGGCTACAGCTCTTTTACTGGCACGTTTAGCTACTGTGTACTCCAGTCTGTCTTAAGGAGAGTTGGATTCCTGCCACTTCTTAAAGGCAGCCTTCTTTTCACGATTCACCTCCTGCATCTCGTCATTCCACCACCATGTCTCCTTGTCGATGACATGTCCTCCCCTAGAAAGGCCAAGAACTCGCCTGCCCGCCGCAATGATTGCCGACTGAGCCCGATCCCAAGCATCCTGAGCAGTCTCGGTAGTAGTCGAAAGATTATGACTTTTCACCTCTGCTAGGAAGTCGGTCTGCACCGGTCCATTCTATTAGGTTCGATTCCTATTCGAGGAAATTAAATATTTAAGATCTTCCTTTCTTCACTTTGGTGTCCAGGCAAAACTTGGTATTGAGCCTTTAGAATTGGCGGAAAGGCAGAGTATCTTAACACTAGGCTCTCTTTGGCTACCCTGCTACTTGCGGGATACAGCGTGAACGTTCTCTCAACTTTTTTTCTATTTAAAAGATACTACTTTAACTTTAGGACGACCTAAATACTAAATATACTTTTACACCATTTTATTTCTCGCCTCCACTGTGTACATAACAGTTAAACTTTAAGATTATGAGATACTTACGTTTTAAATTTCATTATGCGGTTATATTCTTACAAACAAAGTTTATTTTGATACTAAGTTAATTATTTTTAATATTTTTCAACTATATTTCTTCTATATACCACAAATTAAGAGGGAAGTCAGAGGGAACCTAGCGCTATGACACTCCGTTGCTATTTTTGAATAATTACTCGGAGTTCAACCTCGCGCTTTGTCTTGTTACTATAGGGAGTAAATGACAATAATACATTTAAAACATTACTAAATATATAAAAAGACATACCTAATTAAATTTATGTAATTTCAATTGGAGTTCTGGTCTCGTTAGCTTTGAAATAATTTACAATAATATAATATTAATAACACTAATTCGGAGAATGAATGTGTAATTACATTGAAATTAAACAATTACTATATTATATAGTAATTTTATCATTTTTAGGGCCGTCACGGGATGGTGGATTGTGTGTCTGTTGTGGCTGACCATAACACGTTCGATTCCTACTCGGACTAATGATTATATTTATTCTAATTACTTCGTTTCAGTATACAAATCGAAACACTAAGTTCCACCACTAGACATGCAATGTCTCGAAAACAGGTTCCCTCCACATACCGATGCGAAAAAATATATATTAATAACGAGTAGACTAAAAAAAATATGAAAATCAAATCAAATAAGAAATACCTATTTCTAAACTATGACTGTATATTCTGGACAGTCAAAATCCATTTTTCTAATGCACAAATGTCATACATGTTTGGCTTGCGGCCACTGCACTGTGACGGTAGAAATGTCATCGACATGTACCATACATATTGGGGAGCTTCCAAACAGTTTGTACTACGATGTCAGTCTATTTTGTTACAAGTAACGCAGTTGTTCGTATAGGGAATATAGCTCTACCTAGAGCTGTATTCTCTATTCTGCAAGAAATCGGCAGTAAACAACGTCTGTCGACGTTAGTACAAGGTCGCATACTAAAGTTCTTTGGACATGTCTCCCGAAGAGGAAGTGGCTCCATCGACCACCTAGTAGTGCAGGGCAGAGTGGAAGGCCCTAGAGGGCGAGGAAGATCTCCCATGCGTTGGACCGACCAGATTAGGGCTGCATTAGGAGGACCCTTACACGAGTGTACCAGGCTCTCAGTCAATAGAGATAAGTGGCGAATGCTCGTGAGGTGTGTAACATCTGCCGCTAATGTCGCTATGTGATGACCACGAACGCTCTGAGAGCTCAAGAGTGTTACGACAGAGAAGAAGAAGAAGAGCTGTATTTTATAATGCATATAGCAGGATGTATAGGCAGAACTCCATGATGCCAATTTAAAAAAATGAAGCAATTTTAAAAATATTTTACAAAACTGAACATTAAAAACCATTTTCCTAGTCAAATTTATTTATTTACATACATATAAATAAAACTACCACAAAATGATAAAATATAATCTGTAAATTCCTTTACTACTGTGGTCAATATTTGTATTCAAGCTAGCGTTGCCCCACACTCGTACTCGTATGTCAACAATCGGAGCTGTGACAGCGCTCGCAAATTGAACTTCACTAGTCATTTCACTCCAAAGCCGTAAAAATCCATTTCGTATTCAAAAGGTTATATAGCAATTAAAATGGGATTTGATATCGTTTTAGACAGATATGTTGGTAATATGCATTTTTTTTGTTTTAAATAATTTGTAAAACAAAGTTAAGTTAAGATTTTGCTTTTTGTATGTAAAAAAAAATAAAAATATATACCACTTAAAATTACCGCGTAAACAATAGGTTTTCAAAGAGAAATAGGTTTCTAAGCATTCAACAACTTAATTCGAGCCAGTTCGTTTATGCCTTCAAAGTACTTGTTTTATTTCCACAAAACTATAACTTTTATCAGTATTCCACGTTCTTTGTTTCTAGATATTCCAAAAAAATATATTAAAAAGAAGTACGTATTTGTTATATTATATTCTTTCTTGTTTTTATGATATGTATATTCTTTTTAGAATTATATACTTTAATTATACTGAAAGCTAAATACAAAATATCACAACTAGACATTCACTGCGGAGACAAGGACACCATATAAACGTGTCAAGTAGCATACCCCTTCATAAAATATGATCTTTATCGCAAACTTCACTGGCGCAATAAAACCCAGGCGTATCTTATAATATTCTGTTTCCATTGTACGATTCAAGTCATTTAAATGAAAATTGAGATTTTCTTATTAATGGTCGTTTAAGAATGTGATGAGTTCAAGGGTTTCAAGACCATATTTTTTTATAAATCAGTATCCAAATGGACGAAAAAATGTATTTCCCCTTTTTCTTACAAAATTTAAAAGTAGTATATATTATTATTATATAAGTAGGTAGGTGTATACAGAAGCGTTTTTCTCCCTCATAATCAAGACAAGACAGAGGGAACTTAATGTTAAGACACTCCGTTACCCGCTGCCTAATTTTCGACGTATTGAGAATTAAGTGGCGGAACTTAACGCCGCGTTTTGTCTTGTAAGCACGTACCTGTGTATATATTTGAATTATACATATTATAAAGATATTCAACTGTTATCGGTGGATGTCACCAAATATTAAACTCATAACTTACAAATCCTTCATTAATAGCATTACATTTAGAAGTTAGGGGTCACCCGGAATTCATTAATTTTATAAAGACGGTACCGCAATAACGGATAACGGATAACGACTAACGACAATCCGTTATACCCCAATATGAAACACGACTGTCCGATCAATTATACGGTGTTCTATTAAGATTGATTTATATGATAGGACTTGTTGAGTTGTTAAATAAATTATTATTTACACAATATTTGGAAAGGATGGCTTATTTTAGAAATAAACGTTCTTCCTAATATTGTGCCGGGCATAAATACGATTTTTGGAATATTAATAATTTTGCACTTAGTCATTGTAGCGCGGCGGTTCATGTGTTTGACTGTAATAGCTACAGTAGGTTCGATTTTCTGGTAACAGGGCAAGATACGGCGTTGAGTTTCGCCATTGAACTTGTATTATGTGGAAAACAACAGTTCTAACTTTATTACGGTATTGTTTACAAATGAAACATGCAATGCCACGTAAATGAAGATCGGAGTGTCTTGACACTAGGTCCTTTCTACACACACTGCTAATTGCAGAATGTGCATATAATTTTAGGTAGCAACAAGTAATAGAAAATTACTTGCTATGATGTCAATGAAGCCTTCTCTAATATTTAAGATTAACCCAGACAAATGTTAAGCAGACAAGTAACAAATTGGAAAACAGGTCAAACAACTAAATTAATAAGACTGCTTGGAAGTTTCGCTTCAAATTATTTACTTTATATAAGAACTGTACACTCGTCTACAGGTGTCCCGTAAGCTCTTTTTTTTTATGGACAAAGGACAAGGCAAACGAGCGTACGGGTCACCTGGCGGTGATCACCGCCGCCCACGACCCCGTACAGGTGCGTTGCCGGCCTTTGAGGTGGAGATAGACGCGCTTCTTGAAGGCACCCATATCGTACCGACCTGGAAACACTGACGCGGGTAGGCCATTCCACAGTTCGGTGGCGCGTGGAAGGAAATTTCTACGAAACCGCACAGTAGTGGAGTGCCACATATCCAGATGGTGTGGATGATATATAAGTTTGTGACGTGCTGTGCGGTTAGAAAATTCGGCGGCAAGTAACAGGTCAAACAGTTCCTCAGAACACTCACCATGATAAATGCGATGGAGAACGCACAGCGAGGAGACGTCTACGCAGAGCCAAAGCTCGTTTGCCTTGTCTTTTTCCGTAAAAAAAGCGCGAAGAGAAAGTGGAAAATAAGTGATAGAAAACTATTAGCCATAAATATCGTAAATATGCTTATGTCTAGCCTTCTCTAGCATCAATATTAACCCAAACAAGCCTTAATAAGACGAGAAACAAATTGGAGAACGGGGTCAAACAACAAAGCTCCCTTTCAATAATAGACTTTTAGAAGGTTTCGTTCTAAATGATTTACTTTATAAAACCTAATTTGTGCTCAATACAAATACTAAATAATAAAAGAGAAATGTAGGTTTTACACTTTAATTATATACTTTTACGTTTTAAATTCCTTTTACTTTTTTTACTTACATGTAAATATGCGAATTTGAAGTTTAAAAGTCCGAATTTGAGATTTCAAGTTGGCAATTTGAATTTTAAAACGATGATTTCGAAGTATACAATTGGTTAAAATGATGAATTTGGAGAGAAAAACCTATACAAATTACTTTCCATATATTTTTAACATTAGGTTGTCTTTGTTGTGGCCATCGCGTCGCGTGGTGCAGTAGAGAATGTGGGTTCTATTCCCACATTATTTTAATTTCTTTATTTACTCTTTTGGATAACAAGACAAAACGCAGAGTTAAGTAATAGTACAATTCAATACGCTAAATCTGGAAATTTAAGCAGTGCTTGAGAATTTGGGAGACGGAGTGTATTGACACTAAGTTCCCTCTGCCTACACAGCTATATACGGAATACAGCATGAAGCTAAAAAAAGAAATCTTTATTTAAATTAAGCTTTTAACTATACGTTTACTCGTTTGACTTGTTTCGATTATATCTTTTTTACGCCGATCATCGATTGGACGTCAAAAAAAAGTTAAAATGAACAGTCCCTTTATTAAACGTGGATTCTGGTTTAGATTAGGGACACCTGGCGCGGTATGCTTTTAGAATTAGTGATGTGAACTTCTGACGATAGTGTTGCATTCTTTATTTTTAAGTATTTATTTATTTCTTAGTGAATATTAATATTCAATTAACCAAAATAATAATAATAATTATACTTTATTGTACACTTAAAACATATATACATTCCTTAGCTTTGCTATACAAATTAGATTGTGACTGTGGCTTATCATACATCGGTCAAACCTAGTGATAAAACACTCCTCCCATTTTCTGTCAAATATTTGAGACATTAGAAAGGAAACAAGAACCAGGAAATCAAAATATCCATTACTCCACAATCTCCTTAAATCGAACTCACAATCGTAGCTGCGCTGCGCCAAGTAATAAACTTTTCGTAAGAACAAATATCGATGAAATAAAACATCTCTACAAACAGGATCGGATCATAAAAGCTAATCGAAGAACTCCTTTAGTTTCGTAAAACGGGCAGTTTCAAAGTTAAAGTTAACAGCAAAGGGATCTATAGAATGACTTTATAATGCTCTTATGCAGGATATTTTTATATATTTATGTATGTATACTATAGAACATTCTTTTTTGTATAAATGAAGTTTGAAATGTGAATGTTGAGCAGATTTTGATGTAATTTTTATTATTGTATATAGATTCTATTTGAGAAAACAGTCAGCGAGAAGCTTGTTATAAAACCAGAGAGGACCAGCAGATTACTATTTAGTTAGCTTCTCATTTTAGCCATTGCCACCAATGCCAAAAGGTGAATGTGGTCTGTGCTATACATAATTTTGTTCACATTTCCATTACACCACTGATCAAAACCACAGCTAAAAGTTAGTTAGGAAAAAATAAATGCATTCAATATTTTACAAAAACTTAAACTAAACGCTACTTAACTTAAACCATATTTACCACAACTTCTGCGTTAACAAGTCTACCATTATTTAACGCGTGATGTTCGAACGTCTCAAAAATTTCCGACTTTCCATTGTGTATTGAATCCGTTAAGCTTCACTTTCAAAGGATTACGTGTAAAAGTGTATTATTTTGAGTGAAATTTTATTTTAAAAACCATTTTTTGAACATAATGGAAAGATTTATGGTGCTATATGGAGTGTGGTGAGGTCGATGTGGTTTTCGTCAAAATATATAGCCAGGTGAACATTATCAGGTTTAAAAAATATCTATTTTTTTTTGATTTGTAAAAAATCTCTCACAACATGCAGTACATGCAAAGAGAAACTAGTGATAAGTCACTCTATTCTTATATCTTCGGAAAGCTGATTTTATTATTTGATATTAATATAATTTTAGTACTACCATTATGGCGCAGTGGAGCAGCGCAGTGGCAGTGAAGTGGTTTGATCCCTACTCGGGGAAAAAAATATATTTAAATAAATATAATTCTTTATTCATAAGGTAAAAAGACGGAATATTAAGGTGAAAAAGCTTTAAACTTCTTTTTTAAGCAGTTACGCCACACATCACGCAATGCCTGAAGAATTCGGCGACAAATGAGGAACGCAAGTGTATTAATGGGAGTATTTTAATACTACGTCACCAAGTTCCCTCTGCATTTACTGCTATGTGCAGGGTACAGCATGAAGATGAGAAAATAAGCAAAGTATAGTATTTTCAATTCAAAAAATAATATAATAAAATTTTTGAAGACAACGATAACTAATTGTGAATAAAATGAAGCAATCAGTTACTGGAGCGGCTGTTTCATTAGGAATTAGAATATAAATTATTACGACTCAATGTACCCATCAGAATACCATTAGGGACTTCATTTAGATTTTTTCAAGGAAACACGCTTAGAAAGTATTAAAAAAATTGAAAATTGACAAAAGTTTACATTTATCCACGAGATTCGATTCCCTCTCGAGGAGGATAATGATTGAATTATTCATTTCGCGGAATGGAAATCGAACCAGCAACTGTCGCGTTTACAGTTTGACCCTGACCTCCAATTTAAGTACAAAAATAAAAAATTAGAGATAAGAATTAAAATAGTTTTTTTAGTATGTTTCGCAGAAACGAGATCAAGTTATCCATTCAATAGATATAAGCATATTTAACTAGAAACTCAAACGCGGCCTTACTCGCTCAGATTTATTATTCTATTATATCCAAATTATACAATATTCATACATACAGACATACATACACAGCTTCACGCTTTATCCCTAGCGGGGTAATCAGGGAGAACGGCGCGCCAAGCGCTACCGTCTCTACATACGAGTACATCTCTGCCTCGTTCTTCAGCTCTTTCGCCTCGTCCACTGCCACCAACCTCTTCATACATTCCCCTACGGGAATCCTCATGCTTTTTACGTGACCTATCTCCAGTATCTTTGATACTGTGTTTTCGAAGCTCAACCGAGGTCTCCTGCTACCTCTCTTACCACTCACTTTTCCGTCATAAATCTTTTTTGCCATTCTTTTATCACTCATTCGTTCGATGTGCCTAAACCAGCTGAGCACGTCCTTCTTCATTCTCACCGTGACATCCTCGCTGGTATATGCCATTCTGTGTATCTCTTTATTGTGGATTTGATCAGTTAAGCTGACTCTATTTATCCTACGAAGAAATCCGTTCAGGAGTTGTTGCGTGAAAGTGAAACAAACATCCATGTTCACAAACTTTCACATTTTTACATATTTCACAATATTTAATAAAATATTTGGATTTCAATTGAATTCTATTACATTGAATTGTGACTAAAGGCTGTTGTTTGTTATTCCAATTGTTGATTTTCTTTTATGAAATAAAATGTTTTCGTTTCTTTCCTTTAGGGATTTGTTATTTTATCAGTATTATTGTATATTTGCTTAGCATAATTCTTTTTAACGTTTATGATTTATTTTAATATAAATGTTGAATTTTATTTATATAATAAGTATTTTAATAGAACTGTACGAATACAGTAAATAGTAAGTAATAATAATATGTGCTCGTGCACAAACCGCTTTATTATTTAGTACATCTATCTCATGGTAAATAAATATTTATCCATTTCTTTATATAAAATATACCTAATATTATTTACATTCATGTCTTTTAAATTTCTTTTCCACTAAAACCTAATTCCCTCTTCCAAATGTGTGATTCTAAATAAAAACAACAAAAAATATAAGCAAATATAAGCAAAGTCTGGCACGCAATATCAGTTAAATTATAACTAAATGTAGGTAACAAGATATCTATTTTCAATTTACATTTCCTATTTATGTTGTTTCATATAACATGTTTTGCTGTCAGTATAGAATTTACAGTTAATTAAGATGGTTTGAAGGATATGTAATCTCAAAGATAATAGGATATTTTAGTTTGATTAGTAAATAATATATCTTCGTTGTTGATGATTTAAGGTAAATGTTATATTAGTATGTAAAAACAATGAAATCCATATCTATATTATAAATTCGAAAGTAACTATGTATGTCTGTCTGTCTTTTACGCAATCAGGGCCAAACCGCTAATTTAATTGTTATAAAATACTCATATAGAGATACTTGAGGGTCTCGGTATGAACATAGGAAACTATTTTTTTCATATTTGTAATATTATCGATATATGCAAATATATTAAAATACATATTAATTATCGACGATAACTGCCTCAATACCTGAAATCTTGGGCATTGGTTCTTCCGGTCATGACGTACAGGGCGGAGACATGGACTCTAACGATAGGCCTCGTCTATAAATTTCAAGTCGCTCAGCGTGCCATGGAGCGGGCTATGCTTGGTGTATCTCTTAAGGATAGAATCCGAAACGAGGACATCCATAGGAGAACCAGGGTTACCGACATAGTCCAAAGAATTGGTAAGTTGAAGTGGCAATGGGATATTACCCATCTGTTGTAGAGCCGACGGCCGCTGGCGCAGACGTGTCTTAGAGTGCAGACCCCGTACAAAACGACCGGTGGGACGACCCCCAGCCAGATGGGCCGACGACATTAAGAGGTTGGCGGAAGCGGATGGGTCCGAAAAGCTGAGGATCGAGTGTGGTGGCGAGAATTGGGGAAGGCCTATGTCCAACAGTGGACTGTTGATGATGATGATGATGACTTATTAATTTGACATGCAATTTATTCCGCCATGATAATAACAACCGTCGCTATGCGACCGTTGCTAAGCAACGATTTGCAAAGTTTGTTGTTAGAAAACGTCACCCAAAATGAGCTCGCTTAACGCATCTCTCTATTGAAAACTGAAAATAATTTCATAAGTATATTTAATAAATATTCGTATAGTTCAAGCGGGCGTAGCCCTGTTCGGGTCCACTAGTTATGTTATATTTTTCTTAGTTGCTTTCTAAAAAATGGGAAAGTTTTTAAAATACGTCGATATATTTTTATTGATATAGCGTGATGAGTGGAGAATTCGAGCACTGTGCTCCATTATACCAGATTAAAGAAATGAAAATAATCTCCCACTGCGCCATAAACGATTAATGTTGTTTATTAAGACATATGCATTTTTAATTTTTAGACATTGCGTATTAAGGAACTCAACGCCGGGCTTTGCCTCGTTAGGAAACGAAAATCAGCTGTACATAAATAATCAAATTATAACTGATCGCTGTCTGACTGTCTGTATATTATGAAAGATATAAAGGATTTTTTATAGGGGGCATATAACAATGTAATATAATTTTTTAATATAATTAATATTTTAATTAATTTAATAACACATACCAAAAAGAACTGTACAAACAAACAAACTGTTACATCTAAAACATTAGTATGTTTTCATATTACATAATTGATCATAAATAGGTGTAATACAAATATTTCCTCAATTAATACATACATATACGAGTATGAAGACACAAGTGTCGACGATACGAAAACTAAACAAAGTAAATTAGCGATTCTCACATTTCATGCTTGGGGATGTGAGTTATAAATTACAAGGCACGAGTAAGTAGGCATACTAATTATTCAAAAGCTTAAAATCTTTGAATGTGTTATAATGAAGCTTATTCGATATTGTTTAAAGAAATACAGTCGAACAGAAAACAAAATGTAAAATATTGCAATAAAACAAAAACAAACAATTTGAAATAAACATTTATTTTTTCTTTCTTTTTATAAAAGTGGGGGGATTACAGGGCAATGGGGTAAATGATAGGCTTATCGGATGAAGTCTCTCAATAGATACGTATATTCTGGAATTACACATTGCATATCTCTCAATCTTTATTGATTACGGTCTGTTCATTCATGAAACTATTGTAAGGCACAGTTTGAGTATTAACGCAATATGTTTGGATTCGATTTCTACTCAGAGTAATTTTAATTGTTCAATAAATATGAATCTGTAAATAATTGTTTAAAAAAACTCCCGCTCCCGTTGAATTTTTTGCGCCGGTTCTTGGATCTTGCAAATCTTGCAAAAAAATTATGTATTCCAGCATATAGCTGGGTAGGCAGAGGGTAACCAAGTGTTAAGACACTGCGTACTCCAATTTCCGCCGAACTCTCGAGTGTTGGAACTCGATGCTGAGCTTTGCCTGAGTACTAGAGGGAAAAAATGAAAATATAGTACTTGAACTAGCAGTAGTTGAAACTCTCAACTAATTTGTACCTACTTGTAACTACAAAATACAAGATACACTCTACTAGATCATTGTGTGCCGTCTATTTGACTTTAATTAATTGTTGCAAGAGTCAATCTTTGTACAGAGTTAGCTTCATACCTAATACCTATGTTTATTTTAAGTGTTATTTATTTTAAGGAAAGCAAATTAACGTATTAATAATTATACTGATATGTTCATAATCAGGTACAGTATCTAACAATGAAGGCGTTGGTTATGGGTTCGATTAATTTTAATAGTAATGATGTTATATTTAATTTTTATTTCTCCGTTCTGGTAAAGGAAACGCGTCGTTGAGCTGCGCCACTCAAAACAGGAGGCATCGCGTGATTAGTGGTGGAACTCAACGCCGCGCTTTACTTACCAGACAGGCTAGTTTTTCTTTCTTTATTATGACCATAGAAGCTGCATGACGAAAAATATTAAACGAATTTTACTAAATTATCCTAACTAAGTTATGTATTTTAAATTTTTATTTTCATATCACTTACGTATAATTTAAGCTTTGTTAAAATTTGAACGTGAACAACACGGTATAAGCTGCTAATTACATATTTACGCATAGTTTAGTGGTCATTAGCTGTTTTGGACGCTGAAATAAAATTATATTACAATACTGGGTTAGGTTTAAAACTGTTATGGGTATTATATTATAATTTATAATTTTAGCATTGAAAAACTGAGTTAAAAGTTTTATTTCGATAGTTTAAAAATAAATATAAATTATTCTTTATTTTAGCTTCACATAGACAGGCCTAGCATTAAAATACTCCGCTCTCCATATTCCGTTGAATTCTGGAGGCATTACGTGGCGAAACCCACAACATGTCACCTTTACATTCACACGCTTAATATTGTAAAAAATAAAACGATAATAAAACGTATAGCTTACGGCCGATATTAATAATGTATCTCTTATCTCCAGTTAATGTCAATCTTGGATTTTTCGACATGTCTATCCAATCTCTAACCTGCATGCCAATAACCAATCCGGGTAATGTCAACTTATCGTCAACAGTGGGTTGCAGGGCCCTCCCTGCAGTAACGATAGTTTCGTTTTACGTATCTTTTTTAAATTAACAAAANATGCAAAGAGGAAAGGTAGGAAAAGTCGGAAGACAGATAGGTGGGGAAATTGGGAAATATTCGAGTGTTGGAACTCGACGCTGAGCTTTGCCTGAGTACTAGAGGGAAAAAATGAAAATATAGTACTTGAACTACCAGTAGTTGAAACCCTCAACTAATTTGTACCTACTTGTAACTACAAAATACAAGATACACTCTACTAGATTGTTGTGTGCCGTCTATTTGACTTTAATTAATTGTTGCAAGAGTCAATCTTTGTACAGAATTAACTTCATACCTAATACCTATGTTTATTTTAAGTGTTATTTATTTTAAGGAAAGCAAATTAACGTATTAATAATTATACCGATATATCCATAATCAGGTACTTCATCTAACAATGAAGGCGTTGGTTATGGGTTCGATTAATTTTAATATTAATGATATTATATTTAATTTTTATTTCTCCGTTCTAGTAAAGGAAGCGCGTCGTTGAGCTCCGCCACTCAAAACAGGAGGCGTCGCGTGATTAGTGGTGGAACTCAACGCCGCGTTTACTTACCAGACAGGCTAGTTTTTCTTTCTTTATTATGACTATAGAAGCTGCATGACGAAAAATATTAAACGAATTTTACTAAATTATCCTAACTAAGTTTTTATTTAAAAATTTTTTTTTTTATTTATGTATTTAAAATTTTTATTTTCATATCACTTACGTATAATTTAAGCTTTGTTAAAATTTGAACGCGAACAACACGGTATAAGCTGCTAATTACATATTTACGCATAGTTTAGTGGTCATTAGCTGTTTTGGACGCTGAAATAAAATTATATTACAATACTGGGTTAGGTTTAAAACTGTTATGGGTATTATATTATAATTTATAATTTAAGCATTGAAAAACTGAGTTAAAAGTTTTATTTCGATAGTTTTAAAATAAACGTAAATTATTCTTTTTTTCAGCTTCACATAGACCAGCTTAGTATTAAAATACTCCGCTCTCCATATTCCGCTGAATTCTGGAGGCATTACGTGGCGAAACCCTCAACATGTCACCTTTACATTCACACGCTCAATATTGTAAAAAATAAAACAAAAATAAAACGTATAGCTTAGTGATTAAGGCACCTGGATAGTTTTCAACAGGTTTGGGTTCAAATCCCGTTACGTTTAATTGTCTCTCTAAAAACAAATGTTCTTTCCTTAGTATCGAATAACACTTTGAAAGTGATTATAATATTTTTGGTAAGATCAAAAAGTGAATATTTGCATTAGGCCCCTTTTTTCCAACTGTATGATATATCAATAACAATCATTAAAACTGTTCTGTACGGAAGCTGCGGCCATACAATTACGCTTCGATCTCTAGTTATTATTATTATCTGAAAACTGGCTCATTTCGCGCGCACGATAACTAAAACGACCACTAGAATGGACCGTCAATTGGTTATTGGACTTTGCTTTATATTCACGTATAGTACATTAATATCGATATTCTTAATTCAGTGGATAATTCGAATATTGCAATAAGAATTCGCTATAGGTATACTGTAATTTTATTTTAAAAGATCATATTGCATGTATTTATTATAAGATAATATATAAATTATGTGTTTTTAACAAATAAATACAAAGATGGACAGACAGACGGACGAACAGACATATATGCAAAAAATCTACTACTAGCCCGAAAAAACTAAGTTACACATTAAGATATAATCATCATCATAATCATCATGAGCCTGTTCTCGTTCACTGCTGGACGCAGGCATCTCCAATGGTACGCCACTGAGCTCGATCTTCAACTCTTCGCATCCAGCCGTTGCCAGCCACTTTGCGAATGTCGTCAGCCCATCTTGCTGGAGGATGTCCTACGTGTGTGGTCTCCATAGAAGGCGTTTATTCTGAGATAAATGTGACCAGCCCACTGAGCCAACAACAAAACAAACCAAAATCGCTAAATTTTATATGAAAACAAAATATGACAAGTTAATCTCAATGGGCTTTACTTTTGACAAGGCTGTATCAAGAGTAAAGCCACGCTTGTCGAATATCAAAGAGAAGTGTTATTACGTACCCAAATTATGTAAGTATAGAGAAATCTGAGTATTAAATAAATAGAAACTGTATTTTTCTAGTATAAAAATGTGTAAAAATAAAGGCAGAGAGTAGACGACGGAATGTTATAACACTATTGGATTTCATATACAATCCTACTTTTTCCTTCTTACTCCTGGCAATAATCCCTGTGTTTGTTGCTAGGGTTATTGTTGAATAATTAATTTCCTGAAGTGGGAATCGAACCCACAGCCAGCAGCATTCACAGTCGCTCGCTTACCCTTACCTTACCCCTGCGGCACGACCGGCCTAATATAATATGTTCTATATTACAAGCAATAACAAATAATAGATATTTTTTACATATGAATAGTAATTTACAAACGAAATGGAACTACCAAGTTCTATGAATAACGATCAGTATCAAATATATTCGTAAGCACGAGAATAGCAAGTTACCAAGAAACTTGGCTAATGGAGAATCAATGGAACACATTAGTTCGCGCGGAAAGCACAACATCCGCGTCCCCATTCAATGGCTCTGTTGAAGACATTTCAATTATTTATTTTTAAATTTATAACATTAAAAATTATATGAATATATTTAAATATTAAATGTCTCTTTCAGTGTATTTTGGAAAGAACGTAATGAGTGATTGGTCACTAAATCTTCCTTAGTGTTGACAAATATTGCTGGCAACGATTTTTGGATATTTATAATATATAAACATAATAAAATACAAGTTTGCTTGGAGATGATATTACCTCTACTTTTACGATGTTTTTTTTAGTTTCTCTCTATATTCCGCATATTACAGGGCAGGCAAAGGAAGGAACCTGGAAAACTAGTAGTAATGAAAATATTAAATATTTCATTTTCTCGAGTGGGAATTGAACCCACAACTTCTGTTGTTCCATGTAACCAAAAATTTCTGATGTTTCCTGTAAGTAGACCACATAAGCAATTCAACTTTGTAAACGGCATTTTTTGTATTATTCGCAAACGTGCTAAACTCAGGGCCTACTGGAAGGATTTTTTTTAACTTTTGAATAGTCCATTAAATGAGGAAAGCAATATAGACTCTTGTTCCTTTGAAGTCCAATATACTTGATAAGGTTTATATTGGGCACTTTGAATGTCCCATACGTGATACAAATAGCAGCTATTTCTTTTGCCTTTTAAAGTTATTTTTATAATATTATTATAATAAGTAGATTGACTCTTAGAAACTAAAATTGAAAAAGCATTTTCTAGTTCCAATAAGTCATTATAAAGTCTGGTATTTTAGCTTCACTCTGTATTTATATGGAAGAGACATAGGAAGAGGTTTTACATAGCGGTAAGACATTCCGTTTCCCATGCACCGCCCATTTTTTCAGAAATTGCTTCAGAGTGGCAGAACACTCTGTCTTGTCACCGGAGTCAGGTAATGAAAATAACAAATATTTAATTATCTCAAACGGGAATCGATAGACACCAACAACCTGTCGCGTTCCTTTGCGTCAGGCCTAGCCTTAAAACTATTATTGGACATTAAAATAAAAATATACCATACAACTTCCTTATATTTCTATTTTTTCTGTAAAACAGAAAGTATCTGTTTATTACATTGAATTAAAATAAAAGAGTATGCGAGTATGTAATTAAAATACTATAGACACAAATATTTTTAAAAGTTCGTCTAGCCATTTTCATAACACAAACTACCGCGTGACTGCATCGCTATTTCAGCGATTTCCCATATGAATTAAAAATGTTATTGTAAAAACATCAATAAAAACATAGCCCTTCCTTAGCAGTCGGATAGAAACAAATAAATATGATGGGCGATAGTAACAGGTTCAAATGTAAAAAAAAATGATAATATCTCTGTGCCCTTCGAGGTGAAACCAAAGTAGAGAAAGTGCAGCGTTAAGTTGCGCCACTCAACATGCAATGTCTCTAAAATTCGGCGGAAAGTGGAGAGCTGAGTGTCTTAACACGAGGTTCCCTCTGCCTACCTTGTGAAGCAGATTATTGATAACGCAGCTACGAGGACATCGCATTTTGTATATTCAATGCAGTGTTCATTTCCAGCCTTCTTTCTTTTTCAGCCTCGTTTACAGTAATTGACAGATGCGACCAGCCGGCTCTCGCGTAAGCCCGTTTAACTTTTAATACGTTTAGGGGCCTTGTCTGTCTACTACGAATTGGGTTTTTATTAACATTAGGTATTTCGAGCATTTTTCAACTAAACTGATAACTGGTCATGAAGAGAACCTACTGTTAATACACTCCGTTCGCATTAAGTCACTTCCGTTTCTCACTTTCGGCCAAATTATATAGGATTCTCATGAGTGGCGGAACTAGTGTCGCGTTGTGCATTGTAAGTGAAAATATTTCCATCTTCATTCTCACGAGTGGAAATTGAACCCCCACCCGTTGCGTTTACAGTCACACGCTTGTCCACCGCGACGGTCTCAACAAACTCCAGCCCTATAATATTATCATAGATACGTTGATAATATTTCCTATAACAGAGTCCGTAGTACTACGAGTATGTCAAGAGCTTTACCAATCTTGTTAGCAGTCAAAGGCAATGTTGACTTCTTGCATATTACTTTTGTTCAAATAATAAATTTGTTCGTCTTCAAACAGGCTGATTTTATTTTTTATTTTCATACAAGTCAGAGTTGAGATTTCAAATTTTTGAAATATCACTAACGAAATATTTAACTTTTATTTTTTTTTAGCTTCACGCTGTATCACGCACACAGCAGGGTAGGCAGAAGGAACCTAGTGTCCCCACTTTTCTCAGAATTCTAGATGGTTTATTATTTAGATAAATGTGTTATGAACACGTTACAGGTTCGATTCCTTTTTATGTCCCTATATATACATTTAATAGAGGGCGTCGTTGTGGCAAAGCAATACCGCGTCTGACTGCAAACTTCATTGTTACGAGTTCTATTCCCAATTGTGGGAATGAATTATTTTCATTTCCTCGCGGCCGAAAACAAGACACTGGTGATTTCGGCCACTTAACAATCGATATTCCAAAAATTGAGCGGAATATAAAGAAATGCAAAAAATTATTAGGTTCCTATGTCTACTCTACCATAGAGATGCGAGATATAGTACGACGTTGCCCATATTTTTTTAAAAATACTTGTATCAATATTGATAGAATATTAATACCCACCACGTCAGTGTCAAATGGATGTTCATTCAATCTATTCTATGTCAAAACGTGGTGGTCACATGAGGTAAAATGTACAAGTGATTTCATGACAATGAAAAACACGAAATGAAAGACCACAAAAGATATATGGATATTGTATATAATAATAAAACAAAATATCATTGAACATTAGTATGTTATTGCTATTATAAAGTTAGAGTTTGTATGTAAGAATTACATTTTAAGGACTTCACTTTCCACCTCCAACATGGAAAGCAATATCTAATGCGAATAATAATGAAGTATTCCTTTTCTCGTAGGAACTTTAGGACCCTAGTGTTCCTCTACACTCCCTAACTCATCCACCAACTATGAACTTCTTAAGTTCGTTCTAAAATTGAAGTCGATGCAAAGCTCTGACAAAATCCAAGTTAACTTTACCAGAAAATGGCAAAGGCGATAACCAGCTTTAAGTGCAGCGAGACTTTGACTTAAGATGTCCGTGGAAATTGCAAATAAGTTTATTCATTACAATAATTTTCCCGTCGTGGCGTAGGGGCACAAACGTGTGACTCTAACGCGATGGTTGTGTATTCGATTGCCACTCGGGGGAATAAATGTATTATTTATTAATATTTTCATTTCTTCGCTTTAGTTTTATTAACTTTGTTAGTTTTTTAATTAAATTAAACCTAAAAACTAAATACCTGATTATATCTAGACCACATTCTAAAGGACATGTAGAAGTCATACCAGGAGCCAACTTTATATAAAACGTTGACAGTACTATACAGAAATACGTGTTTAAAATGAAAGATGCGGTTTGCAATCGCGTACCTACATACATTGTGAATATTTGTATTAAATTATATGGAATTAAACATCGTTGGTAAAATAATTTGAGCTAATAAATTAAATTTAATATTGGAGAAGCAATTTAAATTATATATTTTTGTGCTTCACGCTGTATTCCGTTTCTAGCCAGATATTTAGATAGAACCTAGAAACAAAACACTCGGTTTCCCGAATTCGTGGCCGAACTCAAATCGATATTTTTTCTTAAACGGCAGAATGATATTATATGTTTCCTTTGAAGAGAAATCCAACCAATAAAAGTACGTAACAGTGTCCCAGAGCGCCATAAAAACCCATAAAATTAAACCCACTTAAAAATAGATTAATCATCTAAAATCTTCTGTTGAATATACATAAAAAACAATATTGGCGATCAATCTGGTTAAAATAGTTTCATTAATAATATCTAATTTTAGTTAGGAAATATTCTCGTCATCTACATTTCAGCTCCAAGGCAGGTAAAAGGTGTTTACCAAAAAGAGTTTAGAAGTGTACTACTAATAATACTAGTGTAGTAGTGTAGTGTAGTGTAGTGTAATGTAATGTAGTGTAGTGTAGTGTAGTGTAGTGTAATAATAATAATAATAATAATAACTCTTTATTGTACACCCAAGAAAAGACACAAAAATACAATAACATTATAGAAATGTACAAAAGGCGGTTTTATTGCTTAATAGCAATTTCTGCCAGAGGATATAGCAAATTAAGATATTAAGATATGGGTAGGGTGCAAAAAATATAATTAAGGGTATAACATAAATAAGAATATATTTAACATACATAACACATACAAAACATACATAAATAAATATAGCCGTATCAATATACACACACACACATATATATATATATGACATGAAGTGTAACTTTAAGCGACGTTTGAAGGTTAGAAATGTTTTGGCATTTCTGACAACTAAAGGAAGGGCGTTCCACAACCTGCACGCAGTTACAGTAAATGAACTGCTGTAGAAGGAAGAAGTGTGACAAGGTATTTTGAGGATAAGATTACGTTCAGAGCGAAGAGAGCGAAAGTCTCGCCTCTCTTTGTCTCGCCCAAAAACTCAAAACGTTCTTTAAGGTAAGGAGGGGAAATTGGATTGAACAGAATACAGTAAAGAAGATGAAGGATGTGAGACGAAGGCGGATAGGGAGCCACTTGAGTTTTTTACGGAAATCAAATGATGATGATGAGATGTGATCAAATTTGCGTAGCCCAAATATGAACCGAATACATAAATTTTGAATACGCTCAAGTTTATTGTTATACTAGTAATAATACTAGTAATGTAAGGAGACTAGAGAGTAAAAGACCGCCGTGGCTCAATGGTACATAATCTGACTGTTAATGTGATAGTTGCGAATGACTATTTTTATTTTCTCGTTCATATTCAAAAGGCGGCGTTGAGCTCCGCCACCAAACCCGCATGTCTGGTAAATTGTGCAGTATAAATGGAACTATGCGTCCAGATACTGTATTCCATTCATCACTTCTTTATATAACGCCAAGCTGAAAAAATAACAAGTTTCGATTCTTAAAAACTCATTATTTTACTATTATCTAAAGGTGTTAGTTAAATTACTAGGACCTACATCCGTATATCAGAACATTTTATGTTAGTATAAAACTTTGCTTCAGGATTTCGAATAAAATTTTCAGCTTGGCTGTTCCACGCCATTACTTTCTACGTTTCTTTCACGGCATTTCATTTAAGTGCACATTGCAATTCAAAGATTGATAAATTTTCTTAGGAAATGTTCGAATGCTTTTACTGTATTGTTTTCAGATATTTTGTTACTATGGTTTTTATTAGATTTTATTTAACAAATTTCATATTGTATGTGATATATCTACGTAATAACAATATTAATAATAAAAATAAGCCTGCAGGGCAGCTTGTGGGGAGCTGTTGGGGAGGGCCGACCCCATGGAACTAAGATCACCAGGGGAGAATTACAATTTCCCGACTGTTAGTTAGCCTCATGTAATAGTCAAGTAAACAAGTCCATCCAAACTCCATTCCGTAGTCCCAATTTAGTTTTCATATTTTTCATAGTTCCTAGGCATTATCCAGTGACTATCTCTGTGGAATTGCCTCTGGTTACTCATAGATGGAGCCCGGCTAATGCGTCACAGTAAAACATTTTTATATTCTCTAAGGAGCGGCTACGTGTTGGACCTTTCTATCCATATACGCCTTTCAAAAGATCAGGTTCATGTGAACTCGAGATCCTCAGGAAGATAGAAACATAATAATATAAACAAATATTTTTTTACATGCAAACACTAAGATATAGCTTACTATTATATAGGTGCAAAAAGTATTCAATTACATATGCAGTTTATTAACTTCACTCTGTAGTAACAGTATCCGCCTATAGCAAGGCAGAGGGAACCTGGAGCTAGGACACTCCCTCCTCTGGAACTAGAGGGGGTTAGCCTTGTTACGAAAGCGAAAAAATAAAAATAAACTTACTTAGATCAATTATAAAACAACATTTTAAATTTTAAAATAATTACAATTTTATTCACACAAGAGAGTACCTACCTAGTTAAAATTATGATTCCTTACCCGAAAAACCGAGGACGCTCAAAATTTGAATGGCAAAGGTTATTTTAACCCATATTAATTTAACTTTAACTGCATCAGTACCGTAACATTTTTATTTTAACCGCGTGTTTGATCTTCACGTTGACCTATTTGTGGATTATGTTCGCAGTGGGGCTTCACTCTGAAATAGAACGATAAAGGTTGCTAACTAAATCATTTTTCTTTTGAATACGACAATTTTTAAATTTTAGAAGATTGACTGTAAATTGTTATCGATTGATAAATAAAATTCCAAAAAAAGCTAAGAGGCCACGGTGGTCTGGACGACGGTTATGGGTTCAATTCCCACTTGGTAATAAAATACAACAGAGCGTTAAGTCCATTCAACAAGCAATGTCTCAAAATTAAGCGGTGCTTGGTGAACGGAGTGTGTTAACAATAGATTCCCTCTGCGTTGCCTGCATAGAAAATAAAAATAAAGCATTTACATATAAAATGTATGTTTATTAATAGAGGAAAGGATGTTAAGGAGTCTATTTATAAGTCAATAAATGTTTTTCATTTAGATGACATCCCTACCAATGTATACTCGTATGTTCAAAAATGAATATATAATATTCATTTTTGAACATACTCTAAATAATAATCTTAATACAAATATCGTTGATTTCTGAGACAGCCTGTATATAACCAACTTAAATAAATGTTGTATGTATGTTAATATTTATTTATATTTTTACTTTATTGAACGTATTATTTTAGTTCAGAAAATGATCAGCTTTCGTCATCTTTGAATCTTGAAAATGTAATTTGTCAATATTAATTTATTTGTAAATAATTTAGACTTATAATCCCAAACTTTGTTTTCTATAAATGTACTGTAAATTATGAAGTCACAATTTCTTTCAATTGTCAAATATAAACTCACGCCCAGTAGTTTCAATTGTCAAACGTGACCTTACGCCCTGTAGTTTCAGGTGTATTTACTCTTCCTATGTCCATAAAAAATATGTATGAACAAATTTTACTTTCGTTTCTCTCCCGCAAAGTAATTTGCAAGAGAGATCTGACACTTTATGTTAGCATAAATTTGAACGGAGGCCGAGAACAAATGGAATTCCGACGTACTTCCCTTTAACAGTGATGTAAAGTAGTTGAGACTAGAGTGTGGTTGGTCACACTGTAAATTGCATGTAGAATAGAACTTTTGAATGACTTCTTGAAGGCAATCGATATACTTATTTAAATTCCTTTTACAATGATTTCATTGTAATGTAGTTACTTTGAATTCTACTATTTTATGCCATTATTATAAGTTTATTTTAATTAAGAAATGTTTAATTATGTTTTTAAATATTACATTGAATTTAGAAATAACATAAGAGTGAATAGAATCCTGTGAATATTAAATTACTAGTGGACCCGGACGCGGCTACGCCTGCTTCAATTATAAGAATATTTACTAAATATATTCATGAAATTATTTTCAATTTTCAATAGAATAAAATATAAGCTTAAATAATCAAGAAGAATAATAAATAGAGATATATTATTAGAAAAAAATATCTGAGTTATTGAAATGAACCAAAAAAAGGATTAAAAGTAACTAAAGGATATGTATTCTTAATATTAGAAAGAGTAACCAATAGTTTCCGTGCGTGCGTACATAGATATCGACTCTATGAAATAACCGAACATTATTCTATATTAAATAGGATAATTTTAGCGAGCAATATCAAATAAAATAAGAAGAGAAACAAAGTGTAGTTTAAACTAATTATAAACAGCAAATAATTACATAAAAATTAACAATAGTTCGAAAATGTATGAAAATTTATAAAACCGTCAACTTCATCTGCCCGTACGCGTCGATCATACTGCGCCGCCCGAAGGCTAGGTCATTCAAGGTGTCGAATCAGTGACATCTCCTTAATTATTTATTAGAATGTTATACAGTAAACTATAATTTCAATCTAGATAAAATGCTAAAAGTGATTTATATTTATTTTCATAAGGATGAATATAAAAATGTCGCGGTAACGGTTGCGTAGCGACGCGACGGTTGTTATTAACATGGCAGTATAAATTGCATGTCAAATTAGAAAGTACTTTAAAATATATTAGTTTATATGTGTAATATAATGTTATATAGCCTATAGCACTTCTGAAGAATGCAGCTTTCATACAAAAAACAAAGTAAATCGGACCAGTAGATCCAGAGATCTTAGCGTTCAAACAAACAAACAAACAAACTCTTCCGCTTTATTGTATTAGTATAGATAAATTAATAGTTTTGTATTTGTCACCTACCGATCACGCCACTTTAGGCGCGTCATTGCTTGTCATGGCACGTTAATAAAAGGGCCGCACGGGCATTGTACGGCTCAGTCGAGGCTCTACCACGGCTCGGAGCACTACTTGTGCTCCACCGCTGGTCAACCTCGACTATCTTAATTATAAATGTAGTTAAGACTTATTTATAATTATCTACTTGGAGTCGGGGCTCTGGTGTGGTCAGATGCGCTACTCGTGCTCTCCCACATAACCTCGACTATTCGGATAATTGATTATTAAGTTAATCAATTATTATTGTAGTTACGAATGTGGTTAAGACCTATTAGTCGCAATACTGGGCTGGAGCAGTGAAAGGCGAGCGTTAGTTACTGTAAAGGGGCCCCTGAAGCCTATAATTGTGGTCACAAGTCCACGGTACTGCTCCAAGCTTCACATCATTTAAAGAGTTACCCACCTACATTGTTATTTATTACACTTGCAATTATAACCCTTCATAATTGGTTTACTTTGAAATCGTTCAGTTAAGCTTTCAGTTATTATTTGGTTTATTTATTTACTCAAGATTTATTTATTTATTCACTTCACTATTTATGTTAAAATTACCTTGCTAAAAATATTTGTACATATGAAATGTATCTATTACCCCCCCTGATATGTTGGAATATAATATATAAAAATTAAAAAAAAAATTGTGTCCCAGTCCTAGTTTGCTTAAACGTGACAGGTTGGGGGTTCGATTACCACTCGAGGATATGAAATATTTTTTTTCTGGCCCCGGTATCGAAACAAAGCGATTTGGCCATTCGACACGCATTATCTCCGAAATTCGTTGGAAAGTGGATGGGAAGGATGCGTGTTAATGGGAGAGTAGTGTATTAACTCTAGGTCTGCATTGTGCGGGATAAAGCGTGAATTTAAAACCAAAGTAATAAAAAAAATAAAAAATAAAACATTGTTAAGGTTAGTAACATCTATAAAACTAACTACGTTGAGGTTATAGAATATTTTAAAATTTCATGGAAACTCTATAACATAACACACAGTCGGTCCGTATTTAATACTACGATTGATAAAAATGTAATTAGAAAGAAAGTCCTTAATTGTTAATTATTTAAATTGCACCTTACAATACACTAATTTAACTGATATCGCGTAAGCCGTAGGTAACAGAAAATTATCTTCGCATGTTAATTTACCCATGCCAATTACTTTCGATATTTTTATATTGAAATTTAATTTAGACTACGATAATATTCGTTTGGTATTTTTATGGGAAGGGTGAAAGCATTTGTGTGATAAACTGTTAATGAAAATACATTATAGAGACCCTCGCAGCGCAGTTATATAGTGTCTGACTGTAGATGCGGCTAGTGTGGCTTTGATTCCCACTCTAGGGAATCGGTTTTCATTACCTAGCTCAAGTTTGGCTTTGTATGACAATAGGTTTTTGTTTTCATATGGGTCTTAATACATAATGAAGAAAGTTGCAAAACATGTAATATATTATATAAAGTTACCTAAATTAAAAAAAAATAAGTAAATCTAAATTTGTCAATGTTAGATCTTTAAACAAGAATTTTGTGACTCAATTAAAATAAAAAACGCTATTTCCTTAACAATTTTTATCAAAAAATATAATATAATATTAAAACAAAAAATAATAACCAAAATGTTCAAAACTCTTTATTGTATTAAGAATTTGTGGCAACTGAGAAGCCACAGTCAATAATATATTCGACACCAGTAATGCTACTCGCCTTATCATTTGCTAAGTAGGCAACCAACTCTGCTACCTCTTCCACTTTCACAGTACGTTTCAAAGGGCTTTTTTCTATACATGACAACCAAAACCGTTCATTTTCTTCATTACTGACACCTATGTTTCTGATAATGTTTGTCCTTACAGCACCTGGTGCGATACAATTCACTCTCACACCGTATTGGGCGACGTCCAAAGCTATACATTTTGTTAATTGAGCTACCCCAGCTTTGGAGACGCAATATCCTATAGTATCTTTACATATAAACTGAGATAAGACACTTGAAATATTCACTACACAACCTTTACTTTCAATTAATACTGGTAGAGCAAAATACGTAGTAGCGAAAACAGATCTTAAATTTATATTCATGAACCTGTCAAAGAGATCGATGGCCTCAGGGTCGGTTATGCAAGTTGCACCTCCTATACCTGCACAGTTTACTAAAACATGAATGTTTGCCATTTCTTGTTTAATTTTTCCCATAGCTTGTTCCAAATTTGCATCTTTAGTTACATCCACTGCAACTTTGATAACTCTAGCACTACCCAATTGCTCACATTCTTGTGCTACTTTGAGAAGATTGTCTTCATCTATATCTAATAAGGATAGATCAGCAGACTCTTTAGCAAAATGCTTGGCTATAGCTTTTCCAATTCCTGAGGCAGCACCAGTAATTACAACACTTTTATTAGCGAAACTCATTTTGCGAATAGCGTACAGTATAAAACCTACAATTGATAATAAATAATGTCGTTGTTAATTTCCCTATTATATACTCGTAGGAACGTAATTACCTCATGTTTATTGATAAAGTTTAATGCAAAAATTATAGGATTTTAAAATATTAAGTGAAGTGTGTGTAATATTTAAATACATGTAATAAATGAATATGAATAGAGGAGTGAATAATAAGAATATTTAAATTATTTTCCTTTTTACATTTTTGTTCATTGCATTTAACATTTTACTTAGAAGATTTAATTTAGCATACATTAAATCTCGAAAGAAAGGACGCATTATCTCGATTCCGATTAATTCCAGAACTTTTTTCCCTATTATATTTGACAACTAAAAAAAAAAACAGTTAAAATACAAATTGTAAAATAGATTATTTAAATATATTTTGGCTACCCTAAATGAATATCTACATTTTAATGTATATTTTAAACTGCCATTAAAATTTTATATTATTATCGTGAATATTTGCATAATTTATATACGTATGTATTACCTACCTTAAAATAAATGATTTATACAGACTACTATATTTATTATATTTATATAGGCAGAGAGAACTCGCGTTGATTAAGGTCTCAACGCCACATTTTAACTTCCAGAGCAACGAACGTACTATCTTAACGTATACACTAATCCACTGCGCCATGACGGCTTATTATGTTAATACAATAATTGGGTTGTATATGTTCCTTTGGAAGTTTAGTGGAGCACTAAGAGAGGATTTCTCCAAATTTGCGAAAAAACGTAAATATACGTTTTATTTACGTTTTAAATTTAGGCATTCTCAAGAATATAAATCGTACCACCAATAATTATAATTTTACATCATGTACATTGTACATCCAATTTCATCATCACCACGTGAAATTTTGTATGAAAACTTTACAGCGAGCGAGAGACAATATTTCAGCGAGGAAATCGTATGGGATTTTTGCCGTGACTAGACGGGGACGTATTATTTAATTGGCTAAGAGTACTCAGACGATATACTCTACAAGAGTCTCCGGTCCTACGATCACGTTGAAATATTAAAAAAACGGCCAAGTGTGAGTCCGATCACCGAGAGTTTCGTTCCAATTTCGGAATTGTAGGCTAACAGGAAGTAGAGCTTATAAAAGTTGACAAATTTAAGTATGCATTCATTTTGTATGAAATGAACTACAATTATAAATTTTGGTATATCTATACTTATAATCAAATCTTTACCTTGCTTGTTAAACTTAAATAAAATATATTATTGATACTTGTTGATACTTAACTATATTATTTATAAGTCCCTTGACTCTAGGACTATCACTCTATAAGAGTTCCGTTTTACACTTTTGAAGCACGGAACCCTAAAAACAAATAAAAGAAAATTATAACGGGAGATAGTTTGAAATATGTACAATTTTATTTTTTGAAGTATCTGTGGATATGTACCTATGTCTGACTGCGGCATCGTAGGTCCTAAATGTCTTTCGATTTAGTTTTTTGTTTTGTATGAAACGTAATTTATTTTCACAATTTCACGGTCAAAGTAAAAAAAAATCCAAAATGATTTAAATAACGATGTTTTATGTGTAATACTGTATAGATAACCATATTAAAATAACCAACCAATTTTCCCTATACCTAGATAATATTAAATAAAAAAGAAGCGGGCGAAGCCGCGCCGAGCCCCTACTGTATGATATATTTGTATAGTCGGGATTTTTAAATGCTTATAAATATATGTATGTTGCCGATAAAAAAGTTACAATCATATAAATATTGGTCGATCAAACAACTATCTATTAACTAATATCGCCGAAACGCCTACAATTATTTTTTTAGCAAAGTCGATGCATAAATAAAAAGTCTGGTCATGTAAAGAAAATAATTCGAAATTTTCTGACTTAACGAGAGACAAGCCTTGATATAGATATATGTGAAGATTCGACTATGTATAAAAAGGCCTTACATCTATCGTCTTAATGCTACAGCTTCTGAGGTACAGATATTATTTTCCGTCGTAAAAAAAATCTACATATTACCTACCATCATAGAAGTCATTATGAACTTATTTTAAGGTAATTTCTTATAAAACACGCTTTGGAGACATTGAAAATAATAATTGAGGCTATCGTATTATAGAGAACGAGTGCAGAATGTAAATATTTAAAAAAAAAAAAGAATAAATAAGACCAGATTGGTAAAAAAATGTTTACCTACGAGGTGGCACGACTTTACAATAACCTACCGTCAACTTTAAGGAGTGTAAGCTCATTCAATGCATTTAAAACACAATTAGAGGAATTCATTATTAAAAGCTACCCACCCTAAAAAAAAAAAAAAACAAATGCATTGAATGAGTAAGCAAAAAAATAATGTTTTACTTTAATTGATTTATGCACGAACGACTACAATTATTTATTTTGTTAACCAATGTTTCCATGTAAGTGGCCTATGTCTTTTAATGGAAATAATAATATCTTTCACCGTAAATTAATAAATATGAAACACTACCATAAGTTTGACAATAAACTCTTGTATAAAGTGACATACGAGTACAAGTTGCTATGCTAAGTCAAAGGTCCTTTAGTACAAATAAAAAATAGACTTCATTTGATTTGTATGTTTTTTATGTTTTAAAATAAAATTACAAAAATAAACAGCAAATAACGAAAATTATGTAGTTAATATTAGTTACTTGCAATATTTGAAGATATTGTTAAACCACTATCAATTGTGAACTCTGCGCCAGTTATATTGCGAGCCTTATCACTCGCTAGGTATAGTGCTAGATGAGCTACTTCCTTTGCTTTCACGTTACGTTTTAGAGGACTACTGTTTATAGTCATTGACATCAAATATTCTTCTACGTCTTCAGTTACGTGATTTTTCAATATGTTACTCCTTACAACTCCCGGAGCAATACAATTAACTCTTACGTCAAATTCAGCTAGGTCCAAAGCTAAAGATTTTGTCAATTGAGTGACTCCAGCTTTTGACACATTGTATGCTATTGTATTTTTGCCAACCAGCTTTGACATAACACTTGAAATGTTGACAATACAACCTTTGTTTTCTATTAAAGTTGGCAGAGCAAAATTAGTGATAGCCACCATAGATCTAAGATTCACATTTAATACCTTATCGTAAACCTCTAAAATATTGGCATCGGCTATTGAGGTTATAGTATAAATGCCCGCACAGTTTATAATAATGTCAATTTTGCCATATTTATCTATAGTTTCACTTACTGCTTCTTTCAAGTCCTTATCGATAGATATATCTACCACAATTTTGAGTACTATAATTTTGCTTAATTTTTCGCAATCTTCTGCTACTTTGTCCAAATTTTCCTTGATTGTATCAAATAAGGATAGAGACGCAGATTCTTTAGCAAAACTTTTAGCTATAGCTTCTCCTATTCCTGAGGCAGCGCCCGTGATTAGTACCGTCTTATTCATAAAACTCATTTTTCCGGACTAACAAGATTACGAACTAAATGTAAATTAACGATGTCTGGCACGAAACATAAAATATTTATCTAATGATTTGATTATTTAGACTATATTGACAATGCTCAATGTAGTCGAATAAGAAATTATATTTTTTGTAAATGTGAAAATATTAATATAGAGTTCTAAAATTCTTGAACTGTCTTGTCCGATTTCTACTAACTCAGGCAAACATTTATATTTAGTATATACTTATTTCATTTTCTCTATTACATAATCTCCCCGAGCAGGTACGGTCAAATACAATATTATGGTCAGAAAATTATCGTGAAAATTATTCGTATAATTTATTTTTCAAATAGGTAAGCTACTATGCATTATTTATTTTAAAATTGTTGATATCTTATTGAATTTACAAATAACTTATTACTTATTTAGATTGTATATTTATTCTATTTTATTACAAGATTTTATTTCACTTGCCTTATTAGTTAGCTGTGTAATTTTGTTTGCTCACGTTCACTCAGTTCTACGACTACAGTTCTGATGATAATGAAATAACAATAACATATAGTCAATACAGTAGTCAATACAAACCGGTGATACCGCTGCAAAAAAATGGCAGATTACATTTTTTTACACAACCTCGACTTGTAAAATACAAATAATATAAATAAAAAAAAAACCTTTTTAAAGACAAGCTTTTATTCAAATGGTCAGTTGTTTTTAAATGAAAATATTAATTGTAAAAGCTTGTAGCGGACATATAGAATGTATAAAAAACAGAGAATGAAAATTGAATAAATTTCTTGCACATTACAAGCTCTTGCAATTATTATTTTAATTTTGGTACAACCCATCTT
Organism: Heliconius nattereri; assembly: GCA_013403645.1. Taxonomy (NCBI): domain Eukaryota; kingdom Metazoa; phylum Arthropoda; class Insecta; order Lepidoptera; family Nymphalidae; genus Heliconius; species Heliconius nattereri. Next base: position 13,554,211 of record JAAIXI010000230.1, read on the forward strand.
TTCAATAAAAGCTTTTTTTAAAAAGGTTCTTTTAATTAATATTTTAATTTAATAGATAAAGATTATTATGAATTAATATTGAACTGTGATATAATGCATTGCGTGAGTTCAAATTAATAAATCACAAAATAATAAAACTAGAAACTATTTAAATATTAGATGACTGTGAGACAAAAACATACATACATTTTCCGAAAACTAAACTAAATGAATATTATTTTTAAAAATAATATTATAAAATTTATCGTATGGTCACTGTTACTAACGATGTCAGTAACGTTAACATGTTCAAATAGGATGGGCAGGCACAGATAATATTAATAATAAAAATATTACCGTTTAATATCTTTAACTTTGCGAAGCAATAATTCAAACTTTGTACAAAACTCATTAAATATAAAAAAACCGGTCAAATGCGAGTCGAACTCATACTGAGGGGTTCCGTACTAATTTTAGGGTCAATGTAGAACTTACAAAACTTGAAAAACTCAAGTTTTCGGGCATATGCATTCATTTTTTTTGAAATGAACTACAAATGTAATTTTGTAAAGATTTTTTGCATGAAATACCTATAAATCTTTATTTTTTGGATTTTTCCCTAAATTTCATTACCTTAGTCCACGGAAAGTAGTCCCTATAGATCATGACTACACGGCGAATTTCATGTAAAATGCATCAAAATCGATACATAAATGCTTGTATCATTTGCTTGCTATGATTCTAGTTGATTTTATTCTAGTTTGATACCTTCACGCAATCTCAATCGGATCTCGCAATCATAAATTGATAGACGGACAGAAGGATAACAAAGTGATATAGGGATTCCGTTTTTCTCTTTTGAGTTACGGAACCCTAAAACAAAATAATAATTCATGTACTATAAATATAAAAGAAGTTATTAACTTAGCGCCGGGATCCAACATGTTCTTATAGAGTAATTTAATAAAAAACCTAGCTTTTACTTAACACGTAAACATACTCAAAAAATATTATGGATAAAGGAATATTCGTATTATTTTAAAAGACCTACAACGTCGGCCACAGCCAGGCACATTTATATGCAAATGGATGTTCTACTGAGAACAAGTGGAAAAGGGTCTGAACAGTTATGTGATACTCTTCTTTATTTTTATTACGATTATTACAACAAGAATAGAATATGTTTAAAGTTTTTGTGAATTAATTGGTTTATTTAAGTTATTGGCTGTCCGTGGCTCAGTGGAATAGGATTTGATTGTAAACGCGATAGTTGTGTGTTCGATTCTTACTCGGGTACTGATTATAATGTTGATTTCAGTGATTGAAGTTGATTTTACTGCGCGCGCGGCGTTGAGTTGTGCCACTCAATAGGTTGTCTCCGAAACTGTGTAGAAGGTTGAATTTTATTTGCCCGAGTGGAAATCGAATTCACAACCGTTGCTTTTATGAGACACTGTTCCGTTGGGTAAAGTGGGCTCTACATATGTTTACCTCATCATTATTTTGCCAATCCCACTCACCGTTACCGAAAAAAAGATATATATTCTTTTTATCATATAAAAAATATATACGAGTATATATTTTAATATAACATTACTGATGTGTTAAAATTTAGACATTAGGCTAAAGTACGGTAGCGTTTAGCTATTGGTTCTCTCGCTACTATCCCTCTAGGGATAAAGCAAAAATAACAAAGGCTGGTTTCGCAGCTGTATACGATAAAAAATATTTTTCCTACTTTTGAACTTTGGGCTAAATACAGATTAATTACCGTCTGTTTCGTACATCCTTAAAAAGTTTCCCAAAAAAGGTCCACTGGACCTAGTTTTCAGAATTAGGGAATAACATCGTTATACTTAATGAGTGGATTCTCGTCAAAAAATCTCATTTTCACCAAAAATATATTGTCAAGCTTAATCCTACGGTGACTTTGTAAAATTGCTTCGACTTAGGATCTCTAAGAGACGACGCAATTTCTTGGCGAGTAGCATCAATCTTTCTCATTACAATATGAATGTGTCAGCCTTTATCTTCCACGGCACGCTTTATATGGTTTGAATACGAGTATATTACGCTTTTTTTACGTTTTGGGATTGTATACAGGGATTCTGTAAACGCGACGGTCGTGTGTTCGATTCTCACTCAGGAAAATTAATGTTTTAACACTAGATTCCTTAACTGTGTCTCCCCTTTTATGTTTATGTGAAAAAGTCTAGTCTTAGTCTATCTCCACCTCAAAGGCCGGCAACGCACCTAGTTCCTCTGGTGCTGCATGGGGTCGTGGGCGCGGTGATCACCATGAGGTGACCCGAACGCTCGTTTGCCTTGTCCTTTTACCATAAAAAAAAGTGAAACTAAGAAGAATGAAACGAAGAAATTTTTTGAATATATTTTTTCTTACTATTTTTAAGCTATTCGTTATGAAAAAATGTAGAAATGGATTATGGCCTCTGTTTCTTTCTCACTTTTCTCATGTTTTAAAACATTAATTGGGTAACTCAACTTCACTGTATTTAAATAACTATTCAATTCCTGACAGCCTCAAGAGGCCTTCATCCATGAGTCCCTCTTAAAGCAGATTAAGGAGAGAGAACCTAGTATTAAGATACCCATGACCGAAGAAATGAAAATAATTAATACCTCCAAGAATGACTCTATTTATATCGGACATTATAATAATAATTTCTTAATCTTAATCCGTATAATAATAATAACCATTAACCCACTGAAATATATTAGAAGAAGCTTTCATAGCAACGGGACAGTGTCAAACTATGAACATGATTTGTCAGCGAAATAATTATTTTAAAATTATTCTCATTTTCTCATACAAAATTTTTTCTTTTCATATATGACACCTTATTAGGTGCTGTCGACCAACCCACAGAGTCACTAAAATACCTAGAAAGTGGAAAACACTTACTCTGCCTTTAGTTGATTAAACATATAACCACAATACCACATTCCTTTAGTTAACTTAACTTACAATTTAACTAAGGTTATACTGTCAGGTTAATCCAGTTAACGCAGCTTCCTGAAAACTGGGTGAATTGCGTTAGCTATATCGGGTCAGAGAGCATCGACCCAGTTCTACTGAATGCGTATTTTCTTATCTTATCATGCGTATTATGAGATAAAGAAATCAATTTCAAATACTGGCCAGTCCCGGCGCGTTTGGGCCCCCAAATGTGTGGTTGTGAACGCGACGGGTTATGGAGTCGATCTCTACTAGAGAAAATTATGTAAATGTATATTTTTTCCTTCATTTCTGATGTCAAAGCAGAGCTCGGCGTTAAGTTCCACCACTCAACGTACAATTCCTCTATAATTTAGCGGAAAATGGGGAACGGAGTGTCTTAACATTAGGTTTTTTTCTAATCAGAATTGTGATTTTGATTGAACTTGGACTGTTCCCTATATATGAATATATAGATAGGCTCATTTAAATTAAAAATGATAACTTTAATATGACGTTTAGTTTCCGAAAAAAAAATGTGGACAAACATACAAACAACAAAACCCTTAAAGCTTTGATACTTAAATAATATTCAATTCCAACAATATCACATTCATACATCCACCCAACTTAGAACCTTCAATTTTCGAAAGCAATTATCGAAAATGGTTATAAAACAAAAACAAAAATAATATTTACCAGGAAAATGTTGAAAGATTCAAAGCCAAGCTCACCACCGAAATATGTGCAATAATACCGACATTATCATATCTAAACTACCTTTCAAGTACTACGGAGTAGCTTTGCCAATATAGTTGATGATAACTAAAACAAAACCTCACTAGAGATAAAGCTTTTGTATCAAATAATATGGTATCTATATAATACCGCTGTTTTGGATACATCCTTTCCTCATCCTCATCCTTTATTAGAGGGAACATAGAGGGTCCTATCTTCGAGATATATATATATTTTTTTAATTATTTTGAAAGCTACATCCACGGGCGACCGTGCCTTTTTTTTATTTTAAGAAAGTTCTTTTAATGTGGCGTACTTAATTTTGGGACAATTTAAATTGTACTTATATCTAGAGCTTATACTAGAGGGGCTGGATGAGACCCCCACCGACAGTCGTTTTTTTTTTTTATACATATTTTATTATAGAACCTTCGAGACATTACAGATTAAGGCCAGCTATGGCCTGGGGCACAAACGTGTGACTGTATGCGAGACGGTTGTGGGTTCAATTTACACTCGGAGAAATGAATAACCATTTATTGATACAGCATGAAACTGAAAATAACACTAGAAAACTATGACTTTTTTTATAAAAATACGACTTTTATTTGTACTCTGACGTACTTTGAGTTGTCATGATTTTCACTTGTATCGTTTATTGGAATTTATATTTCAATTTCGAAAAAAAACATCTTCCAAGAGGCGATTTAACAGTAATTTCTTACACTTCACAATCAAAATCTTTAAAGGACCGAATAATATTAAAATGTCTGCATAATTTCAAAATTCAAGTAGTTTTCCAATACTAAAGTGCTCTCAACATCTCGTCTGGCTCTACGCCATGTCGTCTCTATAGAACTAGTAAGGTGTACGATTCGCTGACTTAGATTTACTACTAACTTAAATATTGTAAAATATTGTAATTTATACGCTGTAGATGTGCTCCTATTGTATGAGTTGCAGGAAGTAGATCGGTAAACGAACTTTTAAGCACATATGTGTCAACTTATTTGATAATTTTAATATTCGAATATGGTAGTATATACTGAGAGGACCTAGCGTTGAGACACTCCGTTCTCTTTTGTCCGCTAAATTATGGAGGAATTGTACGTTGAGTAGTGGAACTTTCAAGTACTATTTTATTTAATACTTTGTTACACCGACTTAATAATACGATAAATAAAAAATATAATCTAAATAAAAAGAATATTGTAAAGGCGACTTTCTTTTTCCTGGTGAAAAGTGATAATTCACTTTTAGCACAATTTTTTAATAATTTAATGAAGTATAATTTAATTTAATATTTTAATTAAGTATAAACGATTAAAATGATTTTCAAAATGAAAAATAATTTAGAGCTCACAAAAAGCCGTGTTGATTTTAGTAAATTTATTAGCAACTTTAAAAGCTTTCTGTAAATATTGTATGGGATATCAATCCTTCCTTCTCTTTAATCTCTTAGGTATATAATTAATTATTTTGTTGGGAAAATTTTACATATTTATTGTATATACACGGTTATGCGGGTAATACTATATGATTAAGGAAGTTCAATTTCTATTCGGAGGAATTAAATACTCCGCTCCGGTAAAATTCTGTCCATTAATATCTCGAAAGTTGGGTAAAAATTGGAGAACCAAGTGTCTTAACCTTAGGTTCCGTCTACCACCCCTGCTATGTACGGAATTGTGCTTGAAGCAAAAAAATTAAGCAGAGAGCGAACTAAGAAAACAAATATCTTAAAAAACAAACATTTTCTTGAGTAGAAATCAATTGCTAATCAAGAAAATGTTTGTTGAGAAATGAGCTCAAACATAGTTCATTAGATAAAATAATATGCTACGGGATTATGTGGACAAATACATACATACATAAAGCTAATAGGAAGCAATGAGTAATATTTCCATTATACCCTCAAAAGCTCATAAAATAAGTTAAAATCCCAGTTTTGAGGCTCAATGAAATAACTTGAATGTTAACATCGACCCTGATTATAAAGTTAGAAGGACCCACAAATAATATTTTCCATAGAGGATAGTTAGTTAGACATTTCGAAATCGTCGTATAAGTTTCGTAAAAGCGTGCGGTTATAAACGCTAAAGGTTGTGAGTTCGATTCCCACTTGGGGACTAAAATAGTCCCCCATTGACCTGCTCTGGGAACCTAAAGCGCGGCTTTGACAGCAATGCCTCCAATTATTCATTCACAAATTGTACAAATGGAAGAGAGTTATGTATAGTAATGTTCTTATTTAAAATTAATTTAAATACAATTAGTACCTTGATTTGGGTTTCCTAAAACACCGTGTTATTATGGCGTTTTATACAATTTTTTCACTGATCCATGACTAACGTAGAACGTTCATAAATATAATACAAAGGAGAATTATTTATAACGATATCTAATTTCACTTTAACAGTAGCTGTAAAATCGTTTATTGAATAAAAATTTTATTGAACTGTTAACTTTTAATCTGCAGCGCACCATAAAATGAATTAAATAGTTTTATAAAATATACTTGTTTTTACGAAGCCATAATAGTGCAAATGGTCATTCCATTTGCTCTATTGGACTAAGCATAGGGTATTCGTATTTATAATTAAATTCGTTTTTGGGTAGGAACCTAAAATAAAAACATTTCGTTTTTCATTTGTGTTGAGTGGCAGAATTGGGAGAAGCAAAATAATAGATTCTTTCATATAAGAATAGACGACACAACCTTTACGCTTGCACTTGGTAAGACATAGTCCAGCTGCGTGGCGATGATTCCGATATTATAGTAGAATAGTTATTTACATATCTGAAATTTGTCAATTTGATTGAAAGAAATAAAATGAGTTATATTACATTTTGCTTATCACTAATTTATTTGACGTTGCATGGCGGAACTCAACGCCGCTTTTTTCACCAGAGCGAGAAAATCAAAATAACTGGTTCCCCGAGTGGTTCCCTGATTCACAACAGTCACGTTTTCAATTATTTTAATTATAACTTTGTTTTTAATTACGAAAGTTTTTTATATCTTTATAAATATTATACGAAAAATTGTGTCTATTTATATGTAAACCGTCAAAAATTACAACGACGACTTCGACCATTTTTAGCATTACCTTAGCTTTTCGACAAATTAATGTAATCTGCACCCCTTTCCACTAAATTTATAACCAAATACTATGAGAGAGCAGCAGTTTAAATAACAAAGGAAGTACGAGATTATATTGTCTTGTAAGTTCTGTATATGACAGGCTAAGATAGTACTGTTGGTAAAATAGTGTTATAAACGTAGGAAACAGGTGTGTTTTAGTTTATTATAGCTTAGATCTTGCTGTAGATGCCTAGTACAATGTAGACGAAAAGGTAGGGAATTGAAATCCAAAAGGAAATAGTGATAGTTAAAAAAAAACTGTCACTATTTTCTTTTGAACTAGCAATATTTCTGGCAGAATGAAGGAGGTTACAAGTATCTTTTTCTATACTTTCTTCTTTAAACTTCACGTTGTATTCTAAATATAGCAAAATGGGCCCAGGTCAGGCCCAAACCTAATGTTAAAAACACTCCCTTTTCCGTCTTTTACCGAAATTTACGCATTGAATGCTCAATGGCGCTCTTCGTCTCGTTACCAAAGCAAAATAAATAAAATATTAAATATTTCATTTCCACGAGTGGGAATCGAACCTACAACCATAGCGCTTTTGAAGTTATTTTCACAAAATAGACTAAATAAACTCTCTCTGCAAAAGACCATTCTTCGTAATAGTCTTTGGATCCCGGAGCTTTGTAAAAATCATCTGAGCAATAAGAGTTGTAACAACCGTAAGGGGATTCCACTGTGTCGAATAAATGGCTTTAATGTATCATCGAGAGAGTGCCGATTCATATCCTGTTATTTTCGTAATTTTTATATCGTTTTACTTTACCGTTTTATTATATAAAAAAAGCTTTAGTAAGGTTTATTATATACTTTTAATTCGAGACCTACGAATCACGTCGCCTGTAAATATGTTACATATAGGATTTTATTTAATTGTAGTTGAAAAAATATCGTATTAGAATAACATTTATTTCATACCTGCCTAGGCTAGGTAGGCCGCAGATACGTGCACACGACAAATGTGTTTTTCCGGAATTCTGGTGGCATTGGAGGAAGAGGAAAAGAAAATATTAAATATTTCATTTCCTTAATTGGGAATCGAACCCCATATTCAGCTGGCCTTAACTGGTCTATTTAAATACACTTAAAATCTTGTAATTGATAGCTAATTACGTATTTTGTATTATACTCCTTTTTGATGTTACAATTTCGTTTTACTCTCTTACTCGAGATCAAAGGACCTTGGGGAGAGCAATTACTTGCGAGAGTACGTTGTGCTGTAAATTAAAATATATTTTATCTACTTTCAAAGTTATTATATCTGAAGTTAATATCTATATATATAACCTACTTATAATGAAATTGTGTCTACTTATAATAAGTCGCCAGCCAGTCTTAGCGCAGAGGCTTAGTGTAACTGTAAATCCGACTGGTTGTGTGTTCGACCCCACTCGAGGAGATGAAATATTTATTTAAATTTATCTTTCCATTTCTTCGCTCAGGTGTCCCTCCAGAATTCGGCGGAAAGTGGGGAACGAAGTGTCTGACATACTTCTTTTGTGTTGGAAATATCTGATTAAGGCGACAGTGGGTGAGATGTTAAATGGAATAAATACATTTGTGGTATAGATGCTTTGAAATTGGGTTGGCCATATATGTCAATTACCTAATTAGGAATAATTAAACGCCTTAACAGTTTGTTGGATTTTGTTAATTCCACCAGCGACAGGAAATATGTAACTTAAACCTGTTACAGAATTGAGCTTTTCTATTCAACAAAATACTTCATATATTTGGACATAGCATAGCATTTTCATTAACATGATCTTCAAAAATATAATTAGCAAAAACCTTACAGTGACGCAACACTACGAGATAATAAAAGGAAAATAAACACTTATTAAGTACTTACCCCAGAAACTTATTGAAGGTCTATAATTATCTCAAACAAATAGTAGGCGTCAGCTGCCAATCAGCATCTATCGGGAATCAATCAATCACCAAACGAATAAAGCTTAAGGAAAAAGGCGCTTCGTTAGCAAAAATATAGTCTTAGGGTCCTTTATTGAAGTGAAAGTAATTATATGTTTCTTATATTATAGTAGAAACTCTCTTTTTTTTCTGAAGAGTTGGAGTATTCATGGTTTTCGTGATTGCATTTGCAATTCATGGAATATTTTGTTTAGGATGATTTGTTTTCATTTTTTGCATAGATCAGTGAAGGGTCTGTATACGTCACAAGTTTAAACATCATCATCGCCAGCCCTTCTCATCATGAGGCCAGTGGTGACTGTAAACGCGACTGGTTGTGGCTTCGATTACTACTCGAGGAAATGAATCATTTCTTCGCTCTGGTGATGAGGCGGTGTTGAGTTACGCCACTCAACACGCAATGCCTTCAGATTTTGGGGAAAAATGGGCAGTGGAGTGTCTTAACACTGTTCCTTATGCCGTTTGCGGCCTCAACGTGACGCTTCAAAAACACTATCTGGATAATAAAGTAAGCATATGCTTACCCTGTAGGATATGGTGAATATAAAAAAAAACATATTTCAAGTAACAAGCAAAAGGGACAATAAATTGCACCAAACGTTTGTAACTTTGAAGGACGTTTTTATTTACGATTGCCCTAAACTCGGTATGGACGTAAAATATTTTTATGCTTTCACAAAGTTTGGGCAATAACTTGAAATTGCTTTGGAGAAATTGTCAAATTGACGGAAATTATAAATCTATTTCAATTGTACGGAGCATGTGGTTTTGTATATGAATTTAAATTCGTAGGCCTTTTTAAAAGCTTTTATTTAACTTGCAATATATGTATGTGAGTTCGGGTGAAATCTTTGAGTTCAATGTTGAAGTAGATATTTATCTTCAACCGATTGAGCTGAAAAAGAAATTATGTGACGTCATTCTAAATCCAATATGGCGGACCATCTAAGATAGCAGGATAGTTATTTTTAGTCTACATCTCCAATATGGATCTCAAAATGAAACATAGAAAGATAGAGAGAATTGTAGAGCCACATAATTATATGTAACTTTTTTCTCGGAGTTTTTACCGGATTGGAATCGTATAATCAAAATGTAATCTAACCATAGTTTTCACTTCCCAATGCTTACATATTTCATTTCCCCTAGTAGAAATAGAACCCATAACCTCTACGTTTACAGTCAAACATAATCCCTGACGTTTTTAATCTAATTTCTTTAAAAATCATCAAAATACACCAAGATTAATATTGTAATTTATCCCAAATCACACCTGGAACTTATAAAATTGACTTTTATTGCGGTTTGCACTACCTTAATTCGCTTTATGGTACACCAAATAGCTATTTATACGTTTTCACTCCTCAGGGAACGAAGAAGAATTACGCCAGTTGTGACCTCGTAAATTTTGGAGGTAGGATCTCTATTTTACTTGAATAGATGAATTCTGGTTTAGCAGTTTTTGTAATAATTTGGATTTGAAGAGTTTGTGACATAGTTATATGTTTTTAACATTATTTTATTAGATCTATTTATAGGTAGCTGGTATAATTGGTATCATTAAGATGGTCTGATAAAAGAATCAGAACCTTAATAGTGTATCTGTTAAGAGATAACTAGTAAACCATTCGATTAAGGCTCATATAATTTTTAGCTCCTAGCCTTGCTATATTACTAGCATTTACAGTAGAGAAGCATGTTTGTTTTAACTATATATTATCTAGGAGAATAGAGTGTCTTTACACTAAATTGTCTCTGCCTACAGTAGGAATACAACGTGAAACATTTTTTCAATTACATTATAAATGTATGATGTTTTTTTTAAATAGGAATATTACACTCAGACGTCGCGGCGTGGTTCTTTGACCACAATTTTTGACATTCAGTGTTGAGCGGCAGAGCAGACGCTAAGGTTCGCTTTATATTGCTACTAGAGCGAGAACATGAAAATAACCCTATCCCCCGAGAGGAACCGAACTTACTACTGCCACGTCTACATTCAGACTGCGTTACTGCCACATGGCAGCTTGTAATTTAAAAACAAAATAATAACAATATTCGTGAATGCGAAACCAAAGATTAATGGCTTAATATAAAAATACTGAAAACACATAAAAGGGTTCTTTATGAAAAAGGTGTGCGCATAAAAAAGGTGTTTATAAATTTAGAAGGGCCGTTAAGCGGTGTTAATATTCACCTCATAACTACTTTTCTTTTGAAACTTTAATATGGTACTTGAACAATGTATGGGTATAGTGTGATTTTAATTGTTCAATGGTGCTAAGATTTTATCAAATATTTTTAGGGGGGTCTTATTTCGCTCTACTAACTTTAGTAGTATTATATTTAAACATATTATTATTCCCTGTTTTAGTTTGTTCCCTTCATGCTGTATCTGACACATGGCAAGGTAGGCTGAGGGAACCTGGGGACCTAGTGTCACTCCGTTCCCACTAAGACTAAATTAAGCTACGGGAATATCTATATTTTTTTTCGTATGCTGCCTTGGTAAAAAGTAAAACGGCGTTGAGTTCCGCCGCTCCACTGATTTTACATTTTAAATTACATCTCTGAAATACTATCCTACCGCAACTGGGAAGAAAAAATGATCATAGATTTATGTAGAAGCATTAAGCAGTCAGTAGTCAGATATTTTTATAAATATATCCATTGATCTTAAACTTGAGTAGCGGAACTGAACGTCCCACTGCATCAACCAAAATATATATTACTAGAATCCATTTACCTACCACACAAAATAAAAGGGCGACAAGAACAAAAAAACAATATTGAAAGAAATATATACCTTATATATTGCTTTCAATATTGTAAAAAATAATCTCCTTATACATTACTTATGATTTTATTACCCAAGGCCCTTTGTTCTACTCTCGGCAACAGATAGGCGACTTTTACCACAAATTCTATAGTATAATTTGATCTTTACCTCAAGCGATATATTAAGATGATCGTCCAGTGCGATGAGATATATTATGATAGAAGTATTTTTAATCGCACGTATCTCTCGCAGTCAAGTGTCAGTGGAATGTACTTGGAGTTGAAACACTTAGTTCTCCAGCTTCTTCTGACGTTATAGGCATTGCGTGTTGAGTAGTGGGTCCCAGGTCCCAGACCTACAAGAAGGAAAGAAATCAAATATTTGTTATTTTTTTAACCTACTTTCAATTGACTATGTATGGATATTGTAAATTCTTTAGATCTCTCTTAATCTAAATTTTGACCTTGCCTAACTTTATAGCGTAAAATTTTCAGTGTATACATACTTTAGTCGTCTCGACAAGGATTCTATGGTAAATTATACGGGGCTTCAGTTTGATAGTGATAGCGTATTTCATTAAGTAGGAACATTATGAGGCGATGTAATGATAGGCTTCTGTAGTTAATTTGGTTTAAGTGAAGTGTGTTCTCCAAGTGTGCCTGATGGTGCGGAGAAAATTACAGTCGTTATTTAGATGTTGAAATTTGTATAAAATTGTTGTATTCGTATGAAAATTTTGAAATATTCTGTAGAATGTATTTTAAGTCAATTAACAATGCTGTACGTATTTTCGCTTTAATTTTTATTTTTTATAATAACTAATTTTATGTATTTTTTTTTATTTTGCGTTGTTATCCAACCACATTCACGCTGTATCCTAGAACCTAGAGTTAAGACACTCCGTTCCTCATTTTTCGAGATATAACCTGTTGAGTTGCGGAACTCAACGCCACGATTTGTCTATTTACCAGAGACATTAAATAAAACTAATTCATTCCTGCGAATGGCAATTACAATCGATCCAATACGCTTTACATATTGGATTGGTAAACCCTGACATCCTTATTTCTTTAAATATACCACCAACTATCACCAACGCATAAATCAATTACAATTCTTCTTTTAGAGAATACGTACTTTGAATACTACAAATACAATAAAAATAAATATTACCAAAATGACAACGTTATGGCTGAATTTAGTCAGTATAATTTATATTATAACACTAATGAAATGGCCGCGCCTGAAACTGATTGCTTCATTCTATTCGGAATTTATTATGGATAATCATGGAATGCTTTTAATTTTAGGTTAAATGATATAAGCGTTTGACCTTTCTTTTCTCTATCTAACTAACGGCCTATTTAAGTCAATGAAGTAAAGAGTCTCGAATCTTCTTCTTCTTCTATTCTTTATATGTGACTGTTAAAGCGATAGGTTGTGAGTTCGATTCCCACTTGCGGAAATGAAATTTTTAATATTTTAATTTCTTCGCCCCGATATCGAATTCTCACTTAACACACAATGCCTTCAGAATTCGGCAGAAAATAAGAAGAGGAGTATCTTAACACTAGGCTCTCTTTCGCTAACCAGCTAAATGCGGGATACAACGTGAAGCTTTAAAAAAAACACAATAATAAATTCCCAAATTCTCTATTTACCTATCTACTGAAAAATGTGAAATGCGTAAAAAAAAGAAACTTCTATCAATTAGTTAGTTTATTTAACTGTAAAATTAACTCGCGTCGTCTGCTGTATGAATCAAAAGTAATTGTTCTTTGACTCCCCTGCTAATGTAAGTGGAGAGGTCTCAATTGATATGATGACAATTTATGACAGTATTGGGACGTTAATTGTTCCATACGACTGCTCGTTGGTGCCAATTTACGTTTAGCGATGATGTATTTGAATGTTCAGTCGTTTTAATCAAAGATGGATGTGGATACGAATCAGTTTTAGGTAATTTTTCTATTGTGCCGCTGTTTTTAATGTTGGAAAAATTTTTACAATAGATTACTTGGACGCGGATTGCAAATTCAGTCTCTATGTGAGGCAGGTTTTGTTTAGTGATATAATTGTTTTTTTTTAGGCTTTGTGATAAGACACTCCGTTGCCCACTTTCTGCTTGATTTTCGAGACATTGCGTGTTGAGCTGAATAAATAAAATATATTTATTCCCTGTGGGAAGTGGGAGTTGAACCCACAAACGTGGCATTTATAATCACACCGCCGTTGTACCGTTGCAACTGCATTGTCATTTATTCATTTCGATATAATCTATTCTTAGGAATATTATACGAAAACAATGCGTGGCGTTAAGCTACGCCATGCCGTAACTTCTCGAAAGTTGGACTGAAAATGGAAAACTCTCTTGACACTAGATTCCCTCTGCCTGCTCTCTTTGTTCTACTAGAAAAATAGTGAAACAAAATTTCATTTCTTATGCTTTACAAAAATAAAACGTTCACTCACGCAGAAATCGAACCCGCATTATTGAAATACATCACAACAAAACGTCATATTGTCATCTCCACTAATAACTTTATAGCAATATATATTTAGTGACCTATTTACCATATTAATAGTTAATTAACTCAACAATTAATTTAACTGTAATACAATAAAACTATATGAAAATTATTATGAGATAGTATATTATATAAATACTATTATATCGGTTATTTAGGTGGCTTATAGTAGATACGAATTCAGTCAAGAAATCTTTCCATTTTTATAGATCGCTTCGCTCGCTGTAACATTAAAAAGCCTAATTTTTGGCGTAAGTCCCGTAAGTAAGAATATTTATATTATAGGACACTACACCATTGTGACGATAGTGGTTTCAGTTAACGATTTGATAGCACCAGCCCCGATCTTAAGAGATTTCTCTAAGGTGTTGGATCAAGATCTGGATATAGAAGGCAGTATTACTTGAGACGGTGCGTATTGCGTGGAGGCTCCTCACCTGGATCCTTTGGTGGCCTGGACCTATGTCACGCCAAGACAAAGAAGATTTCTTATTTCAAATTTTGACCACAATAGTCGTATAAGGCATTGATTAAAATTAAAGTTTTAGTATATAGGTACTATTAAAAATTATACAAAATCCAAAGCACTATTCGATTCTAAATAATTTCTTTAGAATACATTTGGATTAACATACCCAAAAACTTATGGCTTACTTGACTGCACTACATAAAATATTAAAAGTTACTTTAAAACGAAAATTACATGAAAAAAATTATCAAACAACCTTTAATTATATGAAAATGTAACTAAGTAATGTTCAAGTAACGTTTCAAAATGAAACAGAATAATATGGGGATAGCGTGTTGTAAAGCAATTGTTTGTGGCTTTCGAGATGGTATCGACGGCTTAGATTGAATTCTAAAGAAAGTTTAAATGGATTTTTTAATAATAAGTGTTAATGCTTAAAAAAGCTCAATTTACGTTTCGAATAGTTACATTTTTATTTTAGTTTTTTTAACGGAAAACAGCATCATCATCATCATCATCAACAGCCATCTTTGTCCACTGTTGGACATAGGCCTTCCCCAATTCTCGCCACCACACTCGATCTTCAGCTTTTCGGACCCATCCGCTTCCCGCCAATCTCTTCATGTCGTCTAAAAACAGGTATATCACTGTTAATTATAAAATTAAATAAAAAAATCCTTTCCTATTTTATATCATTAATATTTCTTAATGTGATTTGAAGCATTTATTTTAACTTAACGCCTCGCTAAATATGATTATAGCCTTGACCCTTTCCCCCGCTACCTCCCCAGGGGGAATGCAGTGTTAAGATAATACGTAGGTACCTACGCACCGCAAAATTTTATAGGGCATTGCGTGGGGAGTAACAGAACTAACCGCTGCTCTTTGTATTGCAACAAGAACGACAAAATAAAAAATAATTAATTTCTTCCAGCAGGAATCAAACCCACAATCGTCGTTGTCACAGTCAGATAATGTACAGCTAAAACTAAAATGTTTTAAGTTCCACTACATGTATTTCAGAAGTACTTCACTCTAAAAGCTGACACTAAAAGGCGACCTCAATAAATTAAGTAAAATTTATACGACAAACATTTCTCGCAAATGGAATGTATTTGAATAGATTTGTTAAAATCTTCTAAGCTAACTTTATATATTTACTATTCCATATTTAATGGATACAACCTGAAAAGTTTGTATGGTAGATCTCGGGAGATCCCAAGATCAAACCAGTAGTAACTGGTTCGAATTAAAAAATATTAGGCTATAAATATTATATGCCATTATTTTAAAAAAAATTGAATAAGTAAAAAAAAGAAATTGAATTTGCTAACGTATTCCGCTTTGCTAAGTTAAAACGCGGCGTTGAGTTACGCTATTGAACGTGCTATTTCCCGAATTTCGACAAAAAATGGATAACAAAGCCTCTCGACCATAGGTCCTCTACCATATTTCGTTTCGTGGGAAAAAACAAGTTGCTAAGAAGAAAAACAAATATTCCGCTATACTTCCTATCCATTCTCAGTTTCAATTCCCTAGTAATCTTGGCAAAACCCAACTGTCATCCTATCGATACTATCCCAGTAAAGATAATAAATGTGTGTGCCGAGAGTGTTTCTGTGTTATATTGCTAGAATCAATTTGGAAAGCGCCGACTCATGAAATTGCACGCCGTAGAGTTGTATAGTGGACATTGGTTTGTTTAGTACTGTAAGTTCTGTAGATAGAATTTAGCTGGTGAACTAGTTTATGATGGGAATTGCATATATGACCTAGATCAATATTAGAAAACCAGGGACTGTCGTCGGGACAGTGTCTTTTTAAGTATATTTTTATTTCATTACTAGTGGACCCGAACGCGGCTACGCCCGCTTGAACTATACGAATATTTATTAAATATATTTATGAAATTATTTTCAGTTTTCAATGGAGAGATGCGTTAAGAAAGCTCATTTTGAGTGACGTTTTCTAACAGCAAACTTTGCAAATCGTTGCTTAGCGACGGTTGTTATTAACATGGCGGAATAAATCGCATGTCAAATTAATAAGTATTTTAACATATTCGTAAATATTGAAAATATTACAAATATGAGAAAAAATGATCCTATGTTCATTCCGAGACCCTCAAGTATCTCTATACGAGTATTTTATCACAATTGAATTAGCGGGTTGACCCTGATTGCGTAAAAGACAGACAGACAGACAGACAGAGTTACTTTCGAATATATATTATAGGTATGGATTGCTAATAGAAAAAATGGCATATTATATAAATTTATAAATTCTTAGTATACTAAGACAAAAAGTGACTGTCATCGCCGCCTTTTTGATTAATTTCTGTAATAGGATAAGTTTCTAGATTCACCTGTTTTTTTTTTAATTTTTGTAACCTTTCAACTGGGTTGACCCATTTTGAAGTTTTATATAATAATAAATGAATAAATGAATATTGAACGCATGGCATGAGAAAATCATATAAATTTTAATTTGCATAGTTTACTGTTTAATAATACACATTACTTCTGTATAAATATATTAAAAGCAATCCAACACGCAGAAACGGATAGTTGTTAAATAAACCCCGTAGTTAGCTCATTGTGGACTGAGACGCTAATTGGTCACTTCATTAAACTTGCAATATATTTATTGAAGTAGAAAGGCGACTAATTGATTTAAGTTGGTAAAGCAAAGTTTACTCTTTTACAGTAACGCTATCGTAGCGCAGGGTCTAAGTGTAAATACGATATTCCTGGGTTCAATATCTACTATGTGGAATTAATTATTTTCATTATAGGGTTTCGAATTCAAAGTTTTTTTACGTAATTGCATCCTTTTGAAAGGAGGAATATTTTGAAGCTTGTCTGATTTTACACTACTATTTTAATTTAATATTTTAATACTACTATGCTACGGTGGTTCAATTCCCACCTGGGGGGGAATAAATTAATTTCATTTTTTCGCTCTTCTAACAAGACAAATCGCGATATCGAGTTCCGCGAAATTGGAAAACGGAGTGTCTTAACACCCTTAACGGCCTTGTCTTCTGAATGCGGGATATATGCATTTATTTTTTAAAAATCTATTCAGAAGAGATGTCAGACATACATATAGAAATATAACAATATAAATAAATTAATGAATATCCACTCCAAAATACACAGCGCTAAGTAACCGTTGGACAAACGCTAATGTGGAATTCAATTTGTAAGACGACTGCCACCAATCAACTATAAATTCTGGACCCGATCCCGGTTTCACCAAAATAATCCATTTTGACTGTACTAGTACTGTTTAACATTTATAACGAGGAGATCCGTTGAATAATAACGGAGTTTATTTTGAGACTCGAACATTTATATTATGATAACACTAGCTGTTCTATGCGGCTTCGCCTGTTCGTTTTCGATTTATCGTTATATAGCAACGGTTAAGTGATGTAAGTAGATGTACCTTCACTTACGGGCTATATAGCACAAAAGTTCGGACCAAAAGTTAATGAGATTGGCGTAATCCAAGAAACAAACTGATTAGCTGTATAATACTAGTACAGCCTTTTGCCTTGAATGTTTTAAATATTTTTCACATGAAACAATAACTGTTTAAGGCCGTCATTGCCCGTGTTACTTTAAACGTGACAGGTCGTAGGTTCAATTTCCACTTAAGAAAAATTAAGTGTCTCAATGTTAACGGAGCGTCTAGTGTCAGGTCCTTAGGTTCACTGAAAAAGCATGAAAAAAAAAAGGAAAAAATACGCTATTTATAGTGATATTATTATAATAATAGAACATTACTGTAGCATACTGCGGCTTGGCTGAGCTGAAATATAGGGGTATAAAGTAGCTGTGTGTTTTATTATTGGAAGAGAATTACAATACTAGGAATAGTCTTATATTATATACGACATATATATTATATTTCTTTCTAGTTATTTCTTGTTATTAGATTATATTCGTATTTAATATTTTCATTTCCTTGGTTTCGAGACAAAGATGATAAGGTTAATTAATTAAGTTAGTTAGGTTATATAGGTAAGTTGAGTTCCACCACTCATTCAACCTCGTGTTAAGACACTCCGTTCCCTCTGTCTATCCTACTCTGCGCGGGATACAGCGTGAAGCTGATTTAATTTAATTATAATATATATATATATATCTCCCACTACACTATACAACGCACTTGGATATTTACCATTTTATTATACTTTTTCATATAAAATCTAAAAATAACAGTTCATAAAGAATATTTAGTTTAACACTTGTCGACGTAAAGGCAGTCATGTTAAGACACTCCGTTCCCTCTGTCTATCCTATTGTGCGCGGGATACAGCGTAAAGCTGATTTAATTTAATTTTAATATATATATCTCCTACTACACTATACAACGCACTTGGATATCTACCATTTTATTATACTTTATCATATAAAATCTAAAAATAACAGTTCATAAAGAATATTTAGTTTAACACTTGTCGACGTAAAGGCAGTCAGTTCCCACATTACACGTTCAATATTCAGAACACGTAGGAGCCCGTTATATGAACTGGAACCGAATATTTCCTTTTAAATGTCAGAATAATACTAAAAAAAGTAGAAAGCTTTGTAGTTTATTATAATGATAATGCTAACCTAGTGAGTTTGAAGGCAGACCCTGGAAATTTAAGGTAGGATTAATGCCATGTAGGAGAAGAAGAAGAAGAAGTATTATACATGTAGTAGGTACATACTATAAACTAAAGACCACAACTCGTTTTATACCAAAAATGCTTTTCTCATCCATTTCTTTGTAGCCCCATATTTAAGGTCCCCCAACGGTTTTTTCAGATAATGTTATACTTTAAAAAATTATAACACGTTTTCGCAATTTCTTAATAAAAGATATAACAAGTAAAAGGTCCCGTGGGTGCCGGTCACCGTATAAATTTCAGGGCAAACCTAAGTAAATATATTTAGGTCGTTCAAGTAAGAGACAACGATATTTTATTTTGTTTTCGATACAAGATTACCTTAGTGTTGGATTTATCAAAACATTTTTTTAGCTTCTAGAGGAAACATGGGTACTTAGTGTTAGGACAGTCTGTTCCCATCAAGACACTTCTGTTCCCCATTTTCCGCTGAATTCTGAAGACATTACGTGTTAAGTGGCGAAACTTAACGCCGAGCTTTATCTTGCCGATATATAAAATGAATAAAGGGTAAGGTGGTAATTCGCAACCATAATGTTTATAGGTCTTTAATGAGTGCGTCCTACCAGTTATGACATACGGAGCCGAGACGTGGACACTGACAGCGCGATTGGTCCACCAGTTTAAAGTCGCTCAGCGTGCTATGGAAAGGGCTATCTCTGAAGGATCAAATTCAAAATGAAGTTATCCGACAGAGAACCAATGCTATCGACATAGCCCAAAGGATTAGCAGGCTGAAGTGGCAATGGGCTGGTCACATTTGCCGCAGAACCGATGACCGTTGGGGTAAGCGCTTTCTAGAGTGGAGACCACGCCTCGGCAAGCGTAATGTAGGACGTCCTCCAGCTAGATGGGGTGACGATATTCGCAAAGTGGCGGGCAGCGGCTGGATACGAAGAACTGAAGATCGAGCTCAGTGGCGTGCCATTGGAGAGGCAGCAGCTATGTCCAGCAGTAGACGAGGACAGGCTGATGATGATGATGATGATGTTTATAGCCCGAGGCTGTCGCTGTGCGCCAAGGCGTCTTCAATTAAATAGCTACCTAGAGTCTTTAAGAAAACACCAAACATTTTTTCTAAGATTCCCAGATTGTTTAGACTTGGCATCTTTAATGACAACCTGGCTTTTAAAAACAAAAAAAAAAACATTTTATTTATCTCGCGCCAGAATCGAACTCATATCCGTCGTTGTCGTTAGTTAGACGTTTCGCAATTACTATGTACACGATGTAATCTTATACTACAATGTTATTATTTACAAT
This sequence comes from Heliconius nattereri, assembly GCA_013403645.1. Classification (NCBI taxonomy): domain Eukaryota; kingdom Metazoa; phylum Arthropoda; class Insecta; order Lepidoptera; family Nymphalidae; genus Heliconius; species Heliconius nattereri. Next base: position 13,574,688 of record JAAIXI010000230.1, read on the forward strand.
GTTTTATATATATATATATATATACGGTAGAGTAGATTGTGAGTAGAAAGTTTTATAATCAGTTTGACGAAGGGCAGTTAAGTTAAATTAGTTTGGCTGGATGACATGAGATAGACACTTTATTTGGGTAATTCTTTTTGCTTTAATAATTTTGCTTAAAATGTTGAAAATGATTTTTGGTTTTATATTTGAAAAAGAATTTGCTGTCTAGTAGGTACGTCTAATGGCAAACGTACTTCAAAGTTTTATCTAATGAATATGAATCCTAAGCACAAAAAAATTGTAGTATTTATGTCATTTTGGCATAAGTTCCTAGATATTTCGTGAATATTTTGACCATTTTAACTGTATATCCCACTGCATACTCCAGCTAGTGACAATTACAGTAAAAGCTTTCCGATCGTAAACCCACATGTATCTTCGGACTTGTGCAGCTCTAATGATTTCCCACTTGGTTTCTGGAGGCTCATAAAAATATATCGCCTCCAGCTTACGCCTTTTTCTAACAAAAACTATTTTCATTTGTTTGACAAAATTATTTGAAAATAAAAATGTTTAACCTAATAAGGCCTTAAGGATATGTTCACTTTTTTGATTGAAATACTATAACGAATAGTCGTTTATTGAGAGACGATACTAATATTCTTTTTTTTCATATATTATATTACAGGCAAAAGGTTATAGGTTCGATTTAAGCACAGGGAATCCCCACCGTTCCGCCTAATTTTGAGGCATTACGTGTCGAGTGGCGGAATTTAACGCCGCGTTTTCAATAATAATTTTAGTAGAGTACTTTATAACTATATTCACATACATTTTTAATATAGAGAGAAAAGCAGAGAGAACCATAAGTAAAAACACGCCATTTCTGACGCAAGTTCGGATGGCACGGTACTGCGAGAAAAAAAGTATAATTCATTCTCTCGTATGGGAATCGAACCCAAAACCGTTAACAATTAAACGCTACGGCTTAACATTATATACAAGTAACAAAAACATTAATTTCCACAAATAAAATGCTATTAAAAACCTCAGGCTGATATCATACGATTTATTTACGATCGCCAAGTGGCCTCGTCGATAATATTTATTTACTTCATTACAAATTTCGCAAAGTAAATATAATTTACATTATTGTTCTCTGCTGTTGTTCATATTCTCTGAAAATTTCATTGTTTTATTAATTTCATTTAAGTATATAATAAATCAGAAAATTAATTTGTTTGTCTATTGGATTTTTAACTTTTTAACATGTTTTTCTTTATTAATTGATATTTATGGCCAGTTTTTAATTGATTGAGTTTAAACATTGCTAACATGTCTCTTTTGGACGATTATTAATTCGCTAAGTTAGATTTTTTAAAAGGATCACGCTTTATTCTCTATACAGCGGGGTTGGGTTCATACTTTTCCGAAGAATTTTCGAAACATTGTGCCTCAAGTGCAACTCCACGCCTCGCTTTGATTGTTACCTGTTGTTACCTGTTACCAGCAAATGAAAATATTAAATAATTCCTTTCCTCGATGGGGAATCGAGCCCATAACCGACCCGTTTACAATCCACAGGCTGTGCTACTGCACCACGATAGAAGATTCACTCAAGACCTGATCTCTCCACTTCTCTTTTCGCCTGAATTTGAAAAATTGGAAATCGTACCGATAATCTACAACCGTATTACATAAAAATTATATTTAACACTCCTTCCATTATTTGACTTCTCTCTTATAGTGTCCTAGAAAACCCAAAATATCTCTAAAATTGGAAGAACGGGCCAGTATGTTTGATTAATAGATTTTCATTTTCTACTTCATAATATGTGGGAAAATTAACCGCCATTTCCAATACCACCTATCTACTAAACGAGTATTCTTTGAGTGCTTATATGAGTTAGAAGAACCTCTAAAGTTCAAAAATGTGCACATTTTCGTAATTTTCAGTAGAATTCACATGAAAATTCAATTTCGGTTGGTCATAGTCCTAAATGTTACATTTTGAGCTCTAAAATCTTATGATATGGACAAATACATCTTCGTAGAAGTCTTGAAGAAGTCTAGTCTTGAAGAACGTAAATGCATTTAATAATTATATTTAGCACGTCTGGACATACGTAGAATGACTGTCTTACAAAATGAGGTATAACTTATTTTTATTATATAATCCAATTATAGACAATTCATCAAAATCCGTTCAATAGATTTATTGATTATTATTATTATTTATATGATATTGATTTATTTATATGTTACTATAATAAATCTACCTAATTTTTAATATTAAATTAGATTTATTATAGGAACATGTAATTATAGAGTACTTAATAAAATTATATATCATTAATCTAAGTGAGGATANAATTTCACGTTTCTACCACCAGGAATTACGGCTGTGCGTGCGTCTTACCTCAGTCAGTGAGGACAAGTCCTTTTATATATATATAGGTTATTATTATTTATATGATATTGATTTATTTATATGTTCCTATAATAAATCTACCTAATTTTTAATATTAAATTAGATTTATTATAGGAACATGTAATTATAGAGTACTTAATAAAATTATATATCATTAATCTAAGTGAGGATATATAGGATACAACGCTTGACGTTGTGGTTTGATTGCCAGCGTTGTGTTTCGCCACTCAACACGTAATGTCCCGAAAACTGGGCAGTGGGAAAACTCTCTGTTTCTCTTTAAATCAGGTTCTCTCTGCTTATCCTGTATGCGTGATATAGTGTGGAGAAAAAGTAAATAAAAGTTTGATCCGACTTTTAAATGAAATAACCATTTATATTATACACAACATTTAATTTAGCCCTACACAAGCTTTTGATAAAACTGCCCCCAAAATTGTAATGAAACAGTTGATTACATTTACATAATTAGCTTTCGAAAATAGATCTTTGGAGAATAATTTAATAAATGAATTTATGAATAAATTAATTAATGTTTTTATTGCCTTCTGTGAGTACAATTACAACCCGACAAAAACTTTATGGGTTATCAGACGGCCACTAGGGCAGAATGCATATTTCGATGAGTTCACTGTTCTGATAAATATGGATGTCTCTGCGTCCCGTAACAAGAAAAAATAGTGACCATCTCTATTTTATATTCATCCACTAATATTAAATAACTACATAATATATTACATGACTACATGCACGAGTTTATGAGTTCAATCTTGAGTTCTCTGATCTGATATCATTACTCTCTGCCTTCCCTAACAAGAAAAAAAACGACAATTCTCTCCGTCTTATATGCATTAATAAAAATAAAATATTGTATACTTCTAATATTATTAAGAAACCTTTGAACGTTGCTTCACATATTAAATTTGAATACTAACCCTAATTCTCTGCACACTTCAGTCAAGTAGTTTTTCAATATAACAACTTCTTAGGCTTACATGTGGCAACTCTGCCCTTGAAATATGAGAGCCATTGAATATTTGCGTAAAGGTGTTTAAGAAAACCCTCAACTTGAATAGTACTTGAAAACAGTTGATATTCGATTTCTGCTCGGCTACCGACCATTGAAGTTGTAACGGTAATTTTGCTTCACGCTTTACCTCTAGTGATGTGGCCAGTGAGAACGCCAAGCGCTACGCCTCTGAATACCTCTTTCGCCTCTTCTACAACAACCTCTTCATACATGACTCTGACGGGTCCTTATACTTTTACGCGACCTTCCTCCATTATCATCTATACTGTGCTCTCGAAGGTCAGCCGAGGTTTATCTCTCGAGGTCGTGGTGGTTTGTTTTAGACTATTGTAACATAGTGGGTCGCATATATATACTGGCAACCACTACGAATCCCGTTAACCGTTAACCACTAACAAATTCGTAGTGGTTGAGATTTTTATTCCAGGAAATTATTATGTATTTACACACTGATAAAAAAGTGTGATTTTGTTTAGGACGTTTTACTTAAACTTTTACTTTATAAATTATGTTTTTTGAGTCCGTCAAGGCGCTGGGATACAAACAGGTGACTGTAAGCGCGACCATTGTAGGTTTGATTCTCGAGCCTGCAAGATTTCACATACACTAACACACAAGTCAAATAAAAACTTGTAAATACCTTCAATATAAGCATAGCGAGTGAAAATCGATATTCATTACATATACAGTCAACTGAGCCAACATGATGAATTACACTATAAAATACACTTATTTGCGTACAATACCTATTTCGTAGGGAAGTGTGGCATAAATCTCTTATTTTCTTAGTATGAAAAGTAATAAAAAATAACAGTTGCCCAGATAACGTCAATTAGAGTGACGTACGGCCGGGCGCAGTCACATAATGTGTTCGCATTTGCTAAACAATGTATAAAAGATATAAAAGAAGGTAAGAAGAAGGGGAAGTATGCAGTTGTAAGATATCAATTTGCTATAATATATTGAATAAAATATTTTTTTCTAGATACATTTGTATTTGATATTTTAGTCCTGCTTATTTATTTATATGTTTTTATATTATCGATTCTTAATGCGGGTTAGATTACTACTAGGGGAATTAATTATTTTCATTTCGTCGCTCTGGTAATAAGATTAAGTGCGACGTTGAGTTCCGTACAATAGGCGATGTCTCGAATAGGGTGGAGAGTGGGGAACGGAGTGTGCCGGCACTAAGTTATGTTTGCGGGTTTGAGTCCCGCTACGTAAAATTTTTTATTCATCTTCTAAATACTTTGCATACTTTCCGCGTCAGTTACTTTTACTTATTTTTAGAGCTTCACGTTTATTTTCATATATGACAGGGTACACTAAGAGAAACACCTTTCGGCACATACTGTACTAAGAGCAACAGAGTGACGTTAATAGAAAAATCAAAGCGTTGGCGTCAATATCTATTTATTATATAACAAAACAAAATATTTAGGTGTTAAATTGAAATTCATTTAATTTGAAACGTCAACGACTTAGGCGTCTTACGAAGTGAAATGGAGAAGAAGGGCGCGAAAAAAAGTAATTTAAAGTTCTTGAAGAGAATTTTAAAAACGAGGCAATATGGCCTTCTTGTTAATACATTGTTTTCACAGAATAGGCTTTTGTAAATTAATATTCGAATATATTAAGATTTTTTCATATCAAACAAAATATTTTTCTTTATTGTAACGTTAAAAGGTAAAAAACGGGTCAAGTGCGAGTGGGATGCGCTCACCAAAGGATCGTCAAAGAAGTCAAGTCAAAGTTAAGTATGCGTTCATTTTGTCCAATTACAAAAATTATAACAGTACAGACGACCATACTAAAATTATTCATATATAGTTTTTAAGTACATTTACATAAATATTCGTATAACACAAGCGGGCGAATTCGCAGTAGTTAATAATACAAAACAAACTATTTGCAAGTACAATCCTCGCAGCTTAGTATCTATCATCCCATCGCTGCCTTATTAGTACCGATTTGAATGCGTGACATGCTCCTAGTGGTGGGACATTGTAACGCCAGTTCAGAACTAAAGGTTATCTGAGATGATATCTCCTGACCTTATACTGTTCTAGAGGATATATGTAATGCAATTATAGCCGACAAAGCTATGTTTTTTCTTCTAAAATAAGTATGTGCAATAGGTGGTACTTGTGGTTATTATATTAAGCTTTAAAGCTTTGAAATTCGTTTCTCTGACGTGATCGGAGATGTTAGTATGACATCTGCTTTGAAATGATAAATAAGATTTTTGAATCGTTCACTATATTTTAATATATCGACAATTATCAGTATTAATAATAGAATTGAACTGTATTACAGTTCAATAATTTTAAAATACAACAAAATAAAATTCAATAAATTGTATTATAAATTCAATGGTGGTTGTGGGTTAAATCCCTAAGGGAGATATAGGTATAAAAAAATACAGCGCTGGGTTCTGCCACTCAAAATACAACGATTCAATGTTAGGTAACTGGAGAATGGAATATTATGTCACTCTACGCTTACTATATATAGTAAGTATTATAAATATGAAACATTGAGAGGATAGATATTTGTTAAAAAATACTAGTACTCATATACAGAAAATAAATAAATATCACTATTTTACATTAAAAAAGTAAAAGTAAAACAGTGATACACAATAAAAATTGGCTATCACGCATATTTGAACGTAACTTACACAAAATAACAATAAAAAAAGCCTTATAGCGAAAATAAATAGCAAACAAGTTCATCTTAATCTGACATTTGACAGAAGAATAGTGTAATTGCATAAGCCGTAGGAAAAAATACGTTTCCTTTATTCATTTCAATATCCTGTTATATTAATGGAATTGATAAAGCAATTTGGATTATAGCAGCGTTAAGTTACAACCTTATTATTAATTAATATCATTTGACTTTTTTGTATGAGAAAGAAATTAAGGTAGAGGTAAATTTCTTTGTTTTTGATTTCGTTAAATTGTTTAAGCGAATAAAGATGAAGATTTAAAATAATATGTAGGTCTAAATATAAGGGTGATTTATACTCATTATCTGTATAACAAGGCGCGGTGTTCAGTTACGCCACTCTACACACAGGTACTATTGCTAGAGATATAGCCACATTTTCGTTTTAGACAGTAAAGTAGAATTACAGTCAGTACATTTTCTAAAAAAATATTTATGTTTCTAAATTATTTAAGCTTTACACTGTATCCCGAATATAGCAGGGTAGACGAAACCTAGTAGACACTCCGTTCCCAACTTGTCACCCAATTTTTGAGACATCGCGTATTAAGTGGTTGCACGCGCGTCTTGCCTTGTTATCTGGCGAAGAAATTAAAATATTAATAATAAATAATTCATTTCAAGTCACACACTAGTACCCCTGAGCCACAAAGGCCTTAATATTTCCAAATAGAGTAACCTATAGAAGACATAACAATTAATCCTCAAGAAAACGGTTCCAATTATAACGCTAACATCAATTTTTACTATCACCCATAACTATAAGTATTAAGTATAACAAGATGAAAAAGGTTACTTTAATTAATTCCATGGACCTCCTTATCTGGCCCGTTAGGCGTAATAGACTATTTGAACAGATTAACTTGTGCCATGCATTGTGGGATGAAACATGTGGTTCTTTTAATTTAAAAGGTAACCTAAAAAATCTGTTCCACGCTGTATCCCGCACATAGTAGGGTAAGCAGGGGGAATCTAGCGCTAACACACTCCACTCTCAACTTTCCGCACAGTTCTAGAGGCATTGCATGTTGAGTGGCTGAACTCAACGCCGCGCTTTTGCACGAGAGCGAAGAAATGGAAATATTTAATATTATGGCTCAGGAGCACAAGGGTGCGACTGTAAACTTGACTGTGAAAAGGTTGTGGGCACAATTCCCCCCACGAGAAAATAGAATATTTAATATTTTCATTTCCTCGCTCCGGTAACGACGTGAAGTGCTGCGTTGAGTTCAACTCAACTCACTCAACACACAATGCCTCTAGAATTCGGCGAAAACTAGGAAACGGAATGCCTAAGCACAAGGTTTCCAGTCGCCTTTTGCTTCTGCTACCAAACAGGCAATGTCTCGAAAACTTATATACGGTATATTAAGCCCAAAAAAAAAAAAAAAAACAAACGCATACAACAGAAGCTTTACATGGTATCCTTGCATTGTAATAGACGTGATAAGATCAGATTAGATTAATTGAATAAGATTACATAGAGGTATATAGGACTTAAGACCATTTGATTCTCAGTAACATCTGATGCCCGTCAACAGGCAATCAAGGCGTGTCATGACAACACGGCGTATAATTTACGTGTGTTTGACATAAATACATATATATTTAGTAGTAACAATTAATATGTAGCTAAAATTATATAAGTATTTAATTAATTATAGTTGGTTGGGCTAGAGGAAATGAAATATTCAATATTTTCCTTTTCTCGTTTTGCTAACGAGGTAGATAGAGTTTTTAAAATTCATTTAAGGTATATTTTACGAAAATAAGAAAGTTATACTTCTGGTAAGAAGAAAAAGCGCAGTGTTGAGTTATTCGACAAAACGTCGTCACTCAACACGGCGGGGAACGGAGTGTTTTAACACTACTTTCCCTCTAGATAGCGGGAAATAATATTCTTCTATAAGCGTGATACAACGTGAAGCTACTAAACGAACTAATAAAACAATACATTTCCAAATTACAAATGTATTTTAATCAAATAGTCTTGTACGAAGCTCCTTCGGTCGCCGCGAGGCTGTAACGAGGGTAGTGTTTTGCAAATCGCATATATATTACATTTTAAGTGTCGTTTGTGGCACATTTAGATATTGTGTCAGTGGAATGCAGATATTGTGTAACACGCTGTATATAGGCTGTTTTTAATACGATATATGTAGTATATGTAAGTATGAATTTAGAAATGGAGATTAGTTCTTTTTTAAGTCTTCACACTTTTTCCCATAGAAGGGAGACCTTACAGTTAAGATTCTCCGTTTCCTATTTTCTAGTTTTAAGACACTCTGTTAATCATTTATTGCTCGTATTAGGTATTGAGTGGCTGAACTCATCACCGCGCTTTTTTTTTGTTTACCAATGCGAACTGTAAATAAATTACTTCCAGTCCGAATCGAATCCATCAGCATCACCTTGACGATTGGACGTTATGCCACTGAGCTACAATGGCTTCAAATATAATTTAAATACGAATTTAATAAATACATCGAGTAGGAATCGAACTAACAACTACTGTTCGTACGGTTCTAATTTCCCACGAACTCCTTTGTTATTGTGATAATAAAAGTACTGTACACAACTTATTGCATGTGAAGTGAAAACTTTACTTCATGTTGTTAATAAAATACAAAAGCAGCAGCTTTCCTCTACGCTCATTGCATATTAACTTTAAGAATACTTCATTTTTGTTATTATTCAGAAAAACGGGTTGCTTACAAAACAAAAAATAATACGAGATTTATACTTATTTCTGGTATATATTTTTTTATTAAATTAAAAATATATTAAAAATGATATCATAATCATCATCTACATATGATGATGATATGATGGTGATGCTTCCTATTAATTTCAGTCATGGAGACGTTTTTACCTACTACTATTCCCAATTATTTTTAAGAGTCGCATTTTGTCTAGAGCTGTGAAATGAAAATAATTCATTACCCTGAATGAGAATTGAACTTACAACCACCGTTGGAGGAAGATGGTGTTCCACTGCACCACGACTTCAATATACATAAAGGACTCATGTCTTTAATATATTGTACTTATACCTATATATATATATATATATATATATATATATATATATTTTACAAAGTATCAAGTAACTCAATTAAAAAGTTGAACACTTTGTTAAGAATTAATGCAACTTAAGTTCTTAAAGTTTATTCTTGGCTTTAAGATCAGGAATAATAGTTACGGCGTTAAGTAGAAAATCTCTAATCACTATACATGGAGTTCAAAGACTTAAATTAATTTGTGTTTTTTTTATTTTTCAGTTTTATAAGAACCAAAGAAAAATGGCTTATATAAAAGTCAAATAATTATTATATTATTTTCCAAAATAATATGTATATCACTCTTTTGATTTTGGGTCCCTCTCTGACATTAATGCACAGATATCAATGCTGCTTTCATATTGAAATCGTTGAGAAACCTATATATTAACCAATATTACCATTCTTCTTAAAAGTCAACTATCAATTGCCATTCTATAACCTTTTAACGTTTTCATATAGATAGAAATTGAAGATTATTACAGTATTGTCGTCCAATCCCAAAGGTAAAAAACTCGAAAATACTTAATATTATGTTAGATATGAAAAAAAAAACATTATATTTTGGCGTAAATCCAAATACATCTCCCAGAGCAGGGAATTAAAATTTAGGGCAAATACTCGTAGTTGCAACGCTCCCGGGGGATGAATGTTTACACGGGAAATTTAAATTTGTTCATTACTTTTTGTTTTCTACTTATGTAGAATACTTTTGAACAGTTATAAACCGGTACGTATGTACGAAAACTGTCAGAAATTTAAATAATAAGTTTTAGGAACATATGAGGTAGGAAAATAAGTTTTATAATTTTTCCAATTTAACATCCTATAATTAGCTAAGTATATCATTGGATCCTGGTTACAATATTATCCAATTTCGAGCTTACCACAAATGAAGAACTGAACTAAGCTGTGCGTAACTGTTAAGACAAAGATTGTGAATACGGTTCCCATTCATAATAGTTCTGTTCCTAGATTTGATTATTTCTTGTTAGATTTGCCATTCAACACACAATACCTCTGTAGTAAGTTAAAAAAATCGGAGTGTCAAAATATCACATATTCTAAAATTGAAATATCATACAAAAACAAAAACTAAGCTACTTCCACCTAAACTTTCTATGCAATCTAGTAAAAAACAACCAAAAACCAAAATGGCCTAACCAGAAAAGGGTCTAATATGTAAATACCACCGTTGGCGTTGAATAAAGAAAATGGTAACGTATGAAGTATTTCTATTCCAACAAAGCGCTTGGCGGCGGGCCAACGCGTCGAGTAATTAAAACGACAGGTGTTAAACTTTTTGCATAGGAAATTATGCTAGCTTCACTATATAGAATATGCTGCTCGGTTAGTTAGAGGGATTGTGGATGCGTGCATTTATGGTGGAAACGTGAGTAAAATTATGGATAAAAGATAGATAAACGGTGATAAAGTCCTGTCCTACTAGCGTTTCAAATTTAGGACAGTCGTAGCGTCTTTAACGCGGCGGTTGCGGGTTCAATCCCCACTCGGGGAAATGATGAATGGGAATTATTAAATATTAATTATTATTTCTTCGCTCTGGTAGAAAAAAGCGGCGTAGAGTTATTTAGGCATTGCCGCTTAAGGGTTATTTATCTAGTATGATGAAGTAGAGTAAAGAGACTGGAGGACTGGACTGAAGACGGTGGTGGTGGAGGAACTTAAAATAATACTTCTTTTAATATAAGCTTACGACTTGTAAAGAGGACAAAATATAGACCAAGCATATCTAAGTATCTAAACATTATATGAACATCACGATCGTCGCCAATATGCACGTATTACTAAGCTTTCGCACGAGTTATCGCTAAAAGCCAATTATACTCTCATACTTGGAATGCTATATAGAATTTGTAATACAAATGTGAATGCATTTTCACGACATATTACTTAAAAGTCATAGTTTCCTTAATTCTTAATCCTTATCCTATCCTATCCTGTATCTTATAAAACAAAGTCGCTTTTCCTGTCCGTCTGGCGTTTCTAACTCTTCTTCTTCTAAACCACCCAACGGATTTTGATGCAGTTTTCACCATTAGGTCGAGTATTTCTCAGGGATGGTTTATATATAGTTTATTATTTGTAAATTCTTATGTAAATTAACATAAATAAGATAAATGTGTATAAAGTCCTACCCGTTAAGACACTTTCGCGCATGCGCTGCTTTACTGGTAAGTACTACATGAAAAAAATGTACTGGAGTATTGTTCCTCTTAATGAGATATACAAAAAAGTCAGCGACGGCATATTCGTATCTTTTAAGAATAACGTGTAGTGATCATTTTTCTGTCTAAAAATAATAATTTCAATATATTTTTTATTGTGACGGACATTTTTCCATAATGGTATTAATCCTTATCCTTTAAAATACTTTATTAATTTTCTACGTTAAAGGAAAATGAAATTTGCTTTTTACAGTATTTCAAAATTGCGAATAGTTTTAGAGAAAAACGCATTTAATTGTTGACACATCCCGCCGTTGACACATCAGCTGTGTGTTACTTACGTTTCACTTATCCCGTACTCTCAGCATATAAATAAGTATATTAGTTACGTTGGCCATTTAATGTAGATCAAAACTCTTTTACTGTTTTTCATTTTAATAAGTACTTTAGAAGTTGTTACAATGGTAAAAAAATCCTTGCTGCGAAACGGCTCGCCACTCGCCATGCGTCCCTGCGCGCCCCGCGACGTTTTACTTATACAAGCGCGTCCGCCGCGCCCGCCTGCCTTACACGCATCGGTGGTTCGGTGGTAGAATGCTCGCCTGCCACACGGGCGGCCCGGGTTTGATTCCCGGCCGATGCATTCTATTTAATTTTCCTTACAGGCAGCCACGTAGTGCTTGCTGTTCATCAGGAACAGAATACCCTCTTCAGCATTAACCACAAGCTCGAAAGAAATACCTGCCTGCCCTTATAGCAACGAAGATTTAGATGCGTTTCACGTATTGGATAATTGGAGTTGAATGTATTATTTAAGCGCGATATATTTGGTTTCATATTTTTTGTAGTAGTTATTAGTAGGTAGGTTTTTGTTTATAATTTCTTCCGTTCAAAAATAGTCATTTAACTGTCTAATAGTCAAATATATTTTAATAAGTATTTGAAAAGATTAGTAGCACAGATTTAAAATTACGGTACCTACTAAAAATCCTTGCTGTGTAAAACAATTGGAAAATCCTTATTGAAACTACGAAAATGCGGGTTGCCTTTGGGGTTAATTAATTTTCACATATCTTAAGTGCATTGCAAACATACATTATATGAATAATCCAGTAGTAAAAGCGGGCGAATCCGCAAGAGGGTCGCTAATTATTAAATAAAAACGAGGCAAAGTCGCGTTAGGACTGCTAGTAAGAAAAACTCAAATATGTTTTTATGTATCTCGAGCATTCCACAGAATTGATTGAGACACTACGGTTATTCACTTTATGCCGAATTAACCTGTTAACATTAAATATTCCCCTAGTGGGATCGAACTCATAATCATCGCGTTTACAGTCACTCGCTTGTGCCACTGCGCTTCGATGGCTTTTCGAATTTGATTAGTTTTAGTAAAGCAGTAGCTATAACTATTAAAATTCTTAAAAGTAATATTTCATAATAGTATTATTATTATAATTTGTAATGTGAAATAACATTTTATGTAAATACAAGCTGTTGTAACCCAAAATTATTGATGAAATTAATCTACCAAATCCCTAAACACTAACCAGGTGTTTGTTACTAATTATTCGCTACAAATAAATGTATTAATAGCTAGAGTAATGTAAATCATTAATCGTTCATTTCCGCTATTTAACACACAATGATTCGTATTCGAGTGGAAAATTGAGAAAGTAGTGTCTTGACACTAATTTAGTTCTCTGCATACACTGCTATATGCAGGATAAAGAGGGAAGCTAAAAAGAATTGCTTTAAATAGAAAAGATCATTCTATTTTAGGTAAAAATAAAAAAAAAAAGTAATTTATTGCAAAGAAATAGCTCAAATTACTATGTAAGTTTTTAGAAAAAAATATTTAGAATATTATCGAACCTGCGGCCACTATATCTAAATAAATAAATAAATAACTCGAGTGTATAAAAAATATATATTTTTAAAATTACCATTCATAAAATTAGCAAACATTTAAAATTTAAATACCCTACCTTGTCAAGTTAAGATAAATGTCTTCAAATTGGGTTATTAAATGGTCGAAAAAAACTGTGCTTCGGTAGTTAAGGCAATCAATTTACATTTCAAATTGGTACAAAATCGATGTCTGATTTATAGAGGGTCTCGATCATATAATAATTGTTATTGTAATATATTTATATTCTTATAGCATTTTGTATTACGCCTCGGGCATCTTTTCTTAATTTCTAGGGTTCCATTTTTTTTATTTTTATGTTGTATTCCGTACGCAACAGAGTATGCGTGCATTAAAATAATTTATTCCCTCGAATAGGAATCGAACCCACCACCATTAGACGCTGTCTCTTTGCAATCCTCATACGTTTTATGGTTCTGGTTGGTATAGTAAACACTAATCAGAAACATAATAGAGAAACATATGGAGGAGTAGTGGGATCTTCCTTATAATTGTGACAATTAATATTTTTCTTCATATTTTTCAATTTCTCGGTCTAATACATTATTTGGTGTTGCACGGGTTCGAAGGCGGTGGTTACTTACCATAAGATGACCCATAAGTTCGTTTGTCCTTTCTGTACTATAAAAAAAATATGTATCTATAATAACAGAAAACACAATTAGTTTATAATACCAGACGAGCAAACTAATATAATTTTTCGATGACATTTCATTTAAGAAACTTTATTGTCCGCCGAGTCTTTAAATCACAAAGTTTATTCATTTAACTTTAGTGCGTAATTAAAAAGCTGTAAACGACTCTATCATTAACCTCTATAGTAATATTTATTGGTTATCTATTTGGCCAAGGTTTATTTTTATTGGTTTTAAAATTTATTTTATCTGTGGTCTATTAGTTAATGAATGTATACAATGATAATATTTATTAATTTTCCAAATGTTATTTTTTTATATTTTAAAACATGAATAAACCTAGACCGAATTAAAAAAATAAATAAAAATTCGAATCAGTACCAATTCAAACAGTATGTTTTATTTACATTTTGTCTCATGCTTAAGTGAATAGGATATAATAGGCAGAAAGAGCCTATTAGAGATGAAAACTCTTTTGCCAATTTTTTCTCGAGGAAGTCTACAAGTCCTTTTATATATATATATAAATTGGGATTGATAGTTTGTATGTAAATAAATAAATGGGCACCGATTTTTATAAAATTGTAAATTCAGACTCTTAAAAATATCTAATAGAACACATGTTTCACGGTTTTTTAGAATTTATCCCCTAAGGGGTCAATAAGGGGGTGAAAGTTTGTATTAAAAAATCTTTATATCGCCACCGATTTTTATAAAATTTGAAATTCAAACTCTTAAAAATATTTTATTGAACACATGCTTCGTGGTTTATTTTAATTAGGGGTTAATTAGGGCAAATTAGGGGTTGAAAGTTCGTATGGAAAAAAATTTAAATCGCCACCGATTTTTATAAAATTTGAAACTTAGAGTCTTAAAAGTATATAATTGAACACGTCTTTCATAGTTTATTAGAATTCACCCCTTAAGGTGCAAATAAGCAGGCGAAGCTGCGCGTGTCCGCTAGTATTTAATATTTTCGTTTTCTCGCTCTGGAAGCGAGGCACTACTAAACTAAACATATAACTAAATTAGCAATAAAGCAATTGGTGAAAATGTAGACACTGCCAATATGTCGACGAGAAACGGATGAATGCCAACGGATACTTTAAATAAACACAAAATCTTAGAACACAAACAGGAATTAAGTTTGAAAAGCTATTTTCAATATAGCCACCGTGTAAAGATCTAAACATTTCAGTTATCTGGACAAGTTAATTTTGCAACAAATGTAACTAGTTTTAGTTCTTTTAGTAAAATAAGTAAATAACTAAAAGTAAATTACTAAATTTCTTCATATACATGGTATATTGTGGTATGTTTCAGCCAAATCGTTAATAGATAGATAAATATAGGTTTAAATGTTTTAAACACTGGGGATACAGAATGCATTATAATTGCTTTCTTGTTATAGTAAAAAAACGGAAACGAAAAGCAGAAAGTCTTTGGTTATGTATATCTAGACTTGAATTAAAAAAGTCAATTCTTAGGTAAGTACTCGTATTTAAAACGTAGTAAAAATTAAGTAAAATTATCAAAGCACTTTTTTAAACGATTACTTCATAAATCCACATAGTTTATAAGAACATAATATCTTAGTAGATAAAAAGGAATTCATAATCCGCAGTATATTCTTGAACTATTGTCAAACAAACTCCTTTAAGCTTAAATCTACACCGAATTAACTTATATCAAATCAGAACGACTAATACCGTCGCCTCCCCATAACGGTTCGATACCTGGCTTTAAAGCAACTAAGCTAATAGCATTAACACCAATTACTTCACGCACATTCACGCTATTCGCCCCGCCTTTGATATCTTAGAAATGGGAAAGGTAACTTAATAATATACTACTTGAGTAAATATATAAATTAGCAGGTACTTTAGGCTTACAGAAGGGTAGAGGTAACTCAATAATCAAAACAATGTGTCACCAAAGTCCCACCCCCATAATCCCAACCCCAATCCCGACCCCACGATCGTAGTGTTCACAGTCAGAAGCAGTGCCACGCAGATTCACAGGATCCAAATAAATGTGGCAACTCTACAAATTAAAGTAAATATAAATTATAATCTGGATGCCACATACGTACAGTCGTAAAAATTTTGACATCCCGAATGATTTAGCGTTTCGGGTTATCTTGTACCGCATTAAATTCTGGACAAAACGTCATTTTCGCGTGTTATAAATCTAATAACCAAATGCTAAATAAATTGGATTATGTATTGAAATATAAATTGTCATTTTACATAGAAGTTGGGAAGTGTGGAATACTTTCTGGAATGTATCAGATTTTTCAACAATATTTTTGAGTAAAAATTTGTAAAATATGCATTTTGCTTAGGTAATGCTGAAATTTGTTGGCAAACCAGAGCTGCCTCTGGAAGTTATTAATATTAAAACGATATATTAGAAAATAAACCGCAATGAAGTAAACTTCGAAAAAAAAAGTTCAAAAGTTTACTAAATAGAATACTTATATATAATTAGTGTATCCGCGTGGCTTTGTCCTTAAAAAAAACACAGTGGGAATTTCGCCTCTAAACAAACATTATTACGAAAAGGAGGTGGCGGAGTGTCTTAACACTAAGTTGCTCCTATCTATCATGCTGTACGCGAGATACATATTTGAACATATTTTTTCCTTTCCTTTCTTCGTCGTCCTCATTTAATACCACTTCCAACCATAATGTCAATTAGTAAGATATATAGCGTTTTGTAAAGCATAACGTTGCATAATGCCCGCATCTACATAACGATGTGTCGTATGAAGAAAAAAGACAATGTGGGGCTGAAAACTGCATATTACACTTGCATTTTGAATTTCTTATTGTAAATATTATTTATGTTGCTATTATTACAGTGAGAATAAATAAATAATAAATCGGCTTCACGCTGTATCCCGCACACAGCAGGGTAGGCAGAGGGAACCTAGCGTTAAGACACTCCGTTTTCCACTTTCTGCCGAATTCTCTAAGCATTGATACATTACGCCCATATGAGACTTTCCATAACTATTGCTCAGTGAAAATCCCATAAACATCGGTTCAGCTGTTTAGGCAGAAACAGAAAGACAGACAATTGTCTGTCTTTCTGTTTGTACAGGCTAGATAGAAATCAATTTTAAAATTGTTTGTATATAAATATCTTATGTTGAAGTTAAAAGTTACATTATGTCATTACGATTTTTTACTTATTACTCTGCTAGGTAGATGAAATAAAATCATCAGCCACCTTTTATAATACGCTTTCTTATTGGCCATGTAGAGTAGAGAGAGTAGACCGACTTGGTAGAGCAGATCTATGTTTTTCGCATTTACAGTAAATGCAAACGTTGTGGGTCAATTGTCTGTTTGAATCTTTTATTTCAAACAGACAATTGACACAATAGAAAATACACATGTCGATTTTCCGTTACTTCCTTTTACTAAAATTTTCTTCCCTTTCAATAGAAATCTCCAAGATGCCCATAATAAATATAATTATCTCCATTTTTTAATTTACGACGCCGTATTTCATACAACGATACTATCATAAAGAGTCTGAGGAAGACGTTATTTAAATTTCATTTTACCAAATGGTCCTCTCGACCATTAAAATAAATTAATGAGGTGACTAAAAAGATGACGTTTAAATTTCAAATTGTTCTTTTACAGTTTTATTAGATACTTAACCCGTTCTTGCTGATGGGGGTCCTTATTAACTATTAACACCAAACACACACACACACACACACACACACACACACACACACTCACACGCACACACACACATTATTTTTGGTATTTTTTTCAGTTTCACACTATAGCCAAGGTTATAGATTGATGGAACCTAGTTATCTTCCCTACGTTTTGGTAAACGTATGAGATTTAAAATATGATATTTGTCAAAGGAATATTATGAATCTGCAGATAAAAAGTATGAAATTAGTTCCTAAAAGTAAAACGTATACGGATAGGATATAATATGGGGTAATGTGAGATGTAACATAAAATAAAAACGATGTAAACAATTTTTCTGCCAAAATTTGCTAAAATGCTTCTATATTGTATTCCATTCCACCTGCCTTAATAACTGCCGAAATGTGATATTCTCGTGTATACATTCATAAAAAAGTATTTTCTGGAACCAAATCGTTGATTGCCATTTGGTGTTTTTCCCTTTAACAGTACGGTATAATTGACAGAGGCAGCCATTTCAATTTGCAGGCTAAACTTTTTGCTTTTTTTACTTCTTTTTGCGAACTAAATTGAAATGTAATAACTGAAAAAGCATTTTATGAAGTGCATGGAGGTTATAAACAAGCTTTTATGTTTTGTTTATTACATTCATATAAATGAAATGAAGGGTTAAATAAACGTTCAATTACTTAGAGTTATTAAATAAACGTGACCAGTCGTGGCGCAGAATCCCTAGGGTACGAATGTAAACGCGACGGGTTGTAGATTCGATTCCCACCTGAGGAAATGGAATATTTAATATTTCCAATGCTTCGCTCTGATAACGAGGCGAAACAATACGTTGAATTCTTCCACTGTACGCGCAATGCCTCGAGAGAAAAACGGAATATGGTGAAAAGTAGTGTCTTAATGGGAATGGGTCTTAGTCTCCGTTCCGATGTGAACTCTAATAAAATCTTTCTGCATTGAAATAGAAGTAAATTAAAGAAATGTAACTTTAATTCATATTTTTAAAGCCATACAATATTTTTTATTTCTCTTTTAAATATACCGCCATTGAGAGCCCAGACGGTGTAATTGACAGTCGCAGCCGCTTCGATTTGTACAGCGTTATTGCTTTTTTGTGGTTACGAATAACCGGATGGGGTGGTATGTGACATTTTAAAAATAAAACTCTACCAAAAAAAAGCGCCAAAAAAATCAAATTCCACTGTTTATAAAATACTTATGTGTAATTTGTTTTTTGTTTTTACAGATTTTCTACATATTCCAGTTGTAAAATAAGCTGTCTTACCGCAATGGTTCAGCGTTGTAAGTGCAACGGTCATGGGTTTCAATACCACTCGAGGATATGAAGAGATGTTTTTTTCATACTGGTAATAAAACACAACGCCACGATGAATTTCGCCAAACCCACCAGTTCCGCCACTTAAGAGACAATATCTTGAAACTTGGTTATAAAGTAAGGAACGAAGGGTATTAAAACTAAATTCCTTTTGACATATAAAAAAAAAAACGAACAAAAAAAAAAGACGGTAGGGGTCTCACCCAGCCCCTCTAGTATAAGCTCTAGATATAAGTACAGTTTAAATTGTCCCAAAATTAAGTACGCCACATTAAAAGAACTTTCTTAAAATAAAAAAAGGCAAAGGGTGTAGCTTTCAAAATAAAAAAATTAAAAAAAAAATCCTTTTGACTACCCTGATGAACCCTGAATGATTTTTTTCTCGAATATAATATTTTCAAGCGATGTAATGTTTCGTCTCGGCGGTATAAATTAATATGAGATAATTTATGAGGCATATCTGTCATAGTTGCTCTAAATAACCGCGATTAAACGTCATAAGGTTAATGGTTAACCGTTAATGTTAGGTTGTATGAAAATTAGTACAAAATACTAGCAGTATAAATATATTTTTTAAAAAACGTATAAAAAATTTAATGTAGCGGGATTTGAACCCGCGTCTCTTGGAAACCGTTCAAGCGCTCCGACCACTAAGTTATACGTTCTAATAAAAGTACTTCAAAATTTTTATAGGCTTATTACAATCAAAAGAATCAAATCTTGTTATGTTAAAAATTTTATACACTTTCTTAAAAGTCTTTCTCGTCGTTTTTAAAAAGGTAAAAAAAGCTGAAATTTTAACTGGTTACCATTTGGAAAACAAATTACGCCTCGATAGCTGTTCCCTTTCTTCAAGAAGCATTTGTTTCAATACTAGTTCAGAACTAACCTATAGCAGAATCTTTAGTCGTCAATGGTAAGTTCCTGTAGCTTACTATAAGCATGTATGGTATAATCGGCTTTACCAACACTGTATTAATGTTACTCAATCAGTTGTCCTTTTAGAATTGGTATTGGACGCTTTAGAGACAGTCCAAAGCAATGTGCTGTAATAGATATATAATTTACTGAAATGCATCTTATCTATATATATATAAAAGGACTTGTCCTCACTGACTGAGGTAAGACGCACGCACAGCCGTAACCGCTGATGGTAAAAACGTGAAATTTAGACAGATGTTTACTTTCGTAATCTGGACATCCACTAAGAAGGGATTTTGAAAATTTTTAACGCTAAAGGGGTGAAATAGGGGATGAAAGTTTGTATGGAAAAAAAATTAAATCGGCACCGATTTTTATAAAATTTGAAATTTCGTTTTTTAAAAGTATTTAATTGAACACGTATTTCATCGTTTCTTAGAATTCTTCCCCTAAGGGTGCAAATAAGGGGTTGAAAGTTTATATGGAAAAATCTTTAAATTGCCACAGATTTTTATAAAAATTGAAATTGAGACTCTTAAAAATATTTCATTGAACACGTGTTTTAGGGTTATTATAATTAACCCCTAAGGGTACCAATAAGCAAGCGAAGCTGCGTGCGTAGTAGAGCCATATTTGATTGCACACGCAATGATTTTAGGTTTGGAACCTGTTGGGGGAAACAGTTATGTTAATTTATTATTTTCGATAACCTTGCAAACACTATTTCCACGATGTGGTTCCGCCACTTATAAAGTGTGAAAGTTGAAAAACTAAAATATATATGTACATATATCGTGTCAGTAGGAAAAAACAATGATTTCATAATCTCTCAGATTTAGGCATCAGACGAGTTGAAAGGAAATAAAGTTTGTTTTGTCTTATATATAAGCATTTTCTGGTTCGTATTTGGAGGGGAATTTAATTTTACCTTGATCATGGATTTATTCGTCAGTTTGTTAACTCATCATCAGGAATCATAGGATTCGTTAAGGCTTTGTGTTCGTGGGCGTTTGTTTAGCCTTAGTTAAGCTGTTTGTTTATGGTATATTTATAGGGATTATTGAATCAGCTTTACTCTTTTCCCCACATATAGTGGGGGTACACAAAAGGACTCGTGGAAGCACGTGGAACGAGCTCTACTTCATTCTCACCGTGACACCTTCGGTAATTATGTATATTTCTTCATTGCGAATTCGATCAGCTAAACTGATTCCACACATCTTACAATAAGATCCCATCTCCACAGAATTCATATTTATTTCGTTCTTCTTCTCATCCTAATTATTACATTTCTCAATCGATTCTATTCTATTGTACCCAAATTATAAGCTTCAGATTCGAACATAAAATATAAACTAATAACCTAAAACTCACAGATTTTAAGAGATAATGAAATTTTAACGCAAATCTATAAGAGAGTTATTGTGCAATGAAATTATAACTGTAACGGAGGACGCCCGCAACGAGTCGTTAATTCGGTTTTCAACGACTTATAAAGTTAACGACTGAACCAAAGCCGTAAGAGAAAATCCGTTTAAATTTTAATATTGACCATAATTTAGTTTCTGTAGGACAGTGTTGCAGTTTATATGTACTCGTACATCATCCTAATTATTAAATATTAAATAATAATTTTTTTACATTTTTTTAAATTTTTAGTTTATACTTAGAAATGAAAAATAATTATTAAAAAAACATAAATGAACTTGACTTCGAAGATCTCCAAAAAGGCGCGGGTTCAAATCCTACTACGTTAAAATTTTTATTTGTTTTCTTAATAAGTATCGAAAACTAATTGTTTGATTTTTTTTAAATATTTGTACATAATATGACGATATGGAGTATTGAGTTTTCTAATTAAACAGGTTTTTTTGTGATTATTGATAGCAATTAAAATAATGTCAGAAAATTGTGTGGTATGTGGAGAACGTTGTGCTTAACAGTAGATTCCTTCAGGAGACAACGTGACGCTAAAAATATATTATTTTGATGATAAAATTATAGATCGTATTTTGTAACTTGCTCCAGAAACATAATGCCTTCAAATAGAACGTAGTATCGCTCGGTGAATATAAAATTATAGACAAGAATACGTAATAAGCTGGCTTCTCCGATTCTGAATGTTCTCCACAGGATGAAAGCTGCGAGGATACTGAGACGAAAGTATTTACTTATTCCCATTAGTCGAATACCTAGTGTTGAGTTATTGTTGGGAGTTTTAGCTGATCGAAAATAGCTTTACTATTATGGCGAAGAATGTGGAGATTGTTTTAGGTAAAAAAAAATTATTTCTTTAATTATTCCCTCTTCGACGTGTTTCTTTAACTTTTTTTTTGCTAGCTGATTGAAATTTCTTTTAGTATATTCACAGAATCGTTGTTATAGAATAAAAAATAATATATGTTTCATGTATAAAATCGGATCATCATACTGTAGTGGGATAGCGTGTGACTGGCTCTAGGTGTGATTGTCATCAGGGGACATGAATTACTTAATTGCTTAATATTTTTATTTCTTCGCTCTGGTAACAAGAAAGCTCAGTGTTGTTTTCTCCGCTGAGGCCTCCTACCTTTTGTATAACTTTACGTTTTATCCCCTTCATAAGAGGGTAAAGAGCGCCACACTACAATCCCTCCATACATGCCTTCGGAGGAGTCCTCTTACTTTTACTTAACCATTTGTTTTTTCCTTTTCCAGTAACATTGATAGTTTGTTTTTGAAGGGCCACTCTCTCTCTCTCTCACTGTCTCTTTTACCACTCCCTCTCTACTACATAAGAATAAATCACAAAATCTCCAAGCACATAGGCTTGTAACTAGGTGAACAATATTATGGATTTCATTAATTTCCACGCTATAGTGATTTTCATTATGAGAGCACTCCTGGCTTAGAGCCATTGTCGTCTCATATTTATTAATTTAGAGTGTGCTACATTGTTGGTGTACTGGCAGAAGGCCAAAGGATTGAGAAGGACTCGATCAATTGACTGTCAAACGTAAGATATTATGTCATACTAATAATAGAATCATGAAATATGGTTTTAGGTATAGGTATAGGGTCTGATTGTAAAACTCGACAGTTTTGGATTCAACTTGGAGTTCCACCAAATTATCAATAAAAAAAATTTTTTTTTAAGTATTATAATGTAAAGTGAACATTTTTCCATATAAAATAGCAAAATGAAAATAATTACTCTCCCGAGTGAGAATGAGAACCCATAACCGCCGCATTTGCATTCAGAAGCTGTGCAGCTGCGCCACGTGTTAAATAATAAAGCTAATTTCATTATTTACAGCCTACCAACACTTTATATATAGAATATAGATAATATACCATTATAACGATTTTTATACGTCAAACACCAAAAGCAATATAATTTTCTCAAATATACTCCCGGTGGTGTGTAGGACGCAAAGTACTTTTTTATTCCTCGAGGACGTCCAAAGGCTATTTAGTGTACCATAAAACGGATTTAAGTAGCGCGAACCGCTATAAACGTCACCTAAGAATTTGAAGAATTCACAATAAACGTTAAATAACATGTTCCTTCAGAAAAAGCTGTGGTATAGGTTAGGTTTTTACGGTTTGTACCTTTTGAGGTAAGAAAATGTCTCTTATAGGATCAATTTGATGCCCGTCTGGCCTTCATTCGCCATTTATCTCGAGATGACGAGGTTTCAAGCTGAAATTAATATCTAATATTCAGATTTACGGTCGCATGGAACACGAAAAATCAGGCTTTAGACAATGAAATTAAAATATACCAACATGTATATATCGTTTTTGCTACAATATTTATTAAATTCGTAGCATAATCAAAGTCTATAACGTACCACCCTTGGATCTACAGTTATGAAATTAAGCAGTAAGTGAGAACTTACAATACAAATAAAGACAAAAAATCTGATTAGCGAAAATTTGTTTCCGTTAAAAAAAACCATTACAAACTTATATTTGTAGTTAATTTTGTACAAAATGAATGTACAGGCCCGCAAATTTAAATATATCAACTTTTATATATTGTTTGTCCCGTTGACATATATAATCCTGATATTGTAAATAATTCACCTCTGAGTCGGAATTGAACCTACAACTGTCGCATTTTCAATCAGACTCTATGCTATCCCGTTATGACGGAATCATTAAACCAAAAATGTAATTAAAATTTAAAGAAATAATAATTGTATATAATTATAAATAATATTTTTCAGCAGAAATAACCTACTATTACATAATTTCGTTTTCCACTTGTCGTCCATTTAGAAATATTGAATAGCATTTAGGGACAAGGCAAAACGCAACGCTGCACTTAACCGAGCGCGTCCGACCGACCGTTAAATCATACACATCCCGATGAAGCTGGAATAGCATTAATTTTGATTTTTTTATTTTTATATTCACTGTAATCCGCATAGCATGCTTGTCAAAGAGGGCCTGGGAACCTAGTGTTAAGACACTTTCGTTCTCCACTTTCCGCAGAACTCTACATCATATGTATGATATAATGCGTCAAGTAAATATAATTCAAGTTGAAAACTGAAGAAGATAGTCTTGGTATGTGGTTATTTACACAATAGTTTAAAGATACACAAACGGCGAAGCCGCGCGGGGGCAGCTAGTATAATCATATAGTATAGTGGAAATGATAATTCTCGACAATTGTTAACATAAGATTCACGTAAGCTTTCTCACTGGGCGCAGCATCAAGGTCGCCCTCGACGGTTTTTGCTCCAATCATATGCCCGTGAACGCAGGCGTTCCCCAAGGCTGCGTGCTGTCCCCCACGCTGTTTCTTCTGCATATCAATGACATGCTGGAAGATTCTAGCATTCATTGCTATGCAGATGACAGCACGGTGGACGCTGTTTACTCCGGCCGCGCAAGTCTTTCTCGGGAAAACGCTGAACAGAGCCGAAATAAACTTGTGTCTTCTGTTGAGGCATCCCTCGAGAATGTCTCTTCATGGGGTGAAAAGAACCTGGTCCAATTTAACCCCCTAAAGACACAGGTTTGCGCGTTAACCACTAAAAAAACCCCATTTATCGTATCGCCAGTCTTTCAGAACACTCCCCTTTCAGCCGCGCCCAGTATCAGCATATTGGGCCTTAATGTTTCGAATGACTGCCAGTATCGCGATCATCTGGAAAGCAAGGCCAAGTTGGCCTCGAAGAAACTGGGGGTCATCAATAGAGCGAGACGGTACTTCACGCCAAAACACCGATTGGCCCTATATAGGGCCCAGGTTCGGCCACACATGGAGTACTGTTCTCATCTCTGGGCTGGTGCACCCCAGTATCAGCTTGACCCATTTGATCGCATACAACGTAGAGCTGTTCGAATCATTAAGGACCCAGTAAGCTGTGAAAGGCTTGACACTTTGGCTCTGCGTAGAGACGTCTCCTCGCTGTACGTTCTCTATCGCATTTATCATGGTGAGTGTTCTGAGGAACTGTTTGACCTGTTACCCGCCGCCGAATTTTCTAACCGCACAGCACGTCACAACCTTAAATATCATCCACACCATCTGGATATGTGGCACTCCACTACTGTGCGGTTTCGTAGAAATTTCCTTCCACGCGCGACCGAACTGTGGAATGGCCTACCCGCGTCAGTGTTTCCAGGTTGGTACGATATGGGTGCCTTCAAGAAGCACGTCTATCTCCACCTCAAAGGCCGGCAACGCACCTGTAGCACCTCTGGTGCTACACGGGGTCGTGAGCGGCGGTGATCACCGCCAGGTGACCTGTACGCGTGTGCCTTGTCCTTTTTCCATAAAAAAAAAAAAAAAAACTTCCTCAGATAGATGCATAGGTCTATTAATTATGAATTGAACCATATGGTACTTCATATTCAGTTTATTATAAGTTGAACAGTATGGTCGTGAATTCAAAATCAAAACGGAATATTTAGATTCAAAATACTTATAATGACTAATTTCTCCTTTATTTTAATTATATATTTCACAGGCCAGAGTTAAAGCAGAATCAAAATCTAAATATTCTTCATTCAATTAGACATTTTTGAGCGTCAAGTAATATAAAAATGTCAGTACTGTCAGTACTGCATTTAGCTATTACGAGTTCGGAAGGAGAGAAACGAAGGAGGAGGAGGAGAAATTCAAGAGTTAATAATCATCAGCTTCCCGAGTGAACATCAACTGTAACTTATAATTCCTAGCAATATTATTGTTATAGTAGTATCATTGGATAGAATAGTAGTCTTATATTATATTTTTTGTCTAATAGTATATTTATATTCGTAGCGCAATATCACAAGCGTAAGCGTGACTAACGAGTAAGAGTTCAATTCCCACTCGAGTAAATGATTTTTTTTCATATTTTTATTTCTTAGCTCGGCGGAGGTGATAAAGCGCGGCGTTGAGTTCCGCCAATCCACACGCATTGCCTGCAGAAATCGGCTAAAATTGGTGAATGGAAGTGTCTTGAATGGCACATAGCGCCATAATACTTGATTTTTAGGTTCCAGGTTCCATCTGCCTACCCTGCTAAAAAAAAACATTCGTAGAAAAAAACTACATTGAGCGTTCTGCTTTCAATAAAAAAACCAAAACAGAAGCTGATTTGTATGACAAAGTAAGCTTCGGATATTGACAAACGTTGAGAGAAGGGATTGAGGTATTATGCTGACATTGTAACTACAAACGAATTTTAATCGCAGATTTATAAACGCAGACAACATTTGTTAGTCGTAGCATTTAATGTTATTATTTGATAATATCTTAATTAGGTGGGCGTTGTTGGAGCAGTGGTTGCTTTTACTGTTAACGCGATGGTTTTGGTTTCTATTCCTAATCGGAGAAATAAATTATTTTCATTTTCAACGTGCAACGTAGATATCAAAGCAATTGGGCGGAAAGTGATTAAGGGAGTGTTTTAAAACAAAGGTTCCCTGCCTACCCTGCAGTATGCGGCTAAAAAAAACAAATTTATGTTAAGCATGCAAATACCACTCATATAATAATAGCCAGGATAATAACATCTAAAATGGCCTCAAGTAATTAAATATTCTTTCAGAACTTAGTAAAACGCAAAAATAAAGGAAATAGCATTTCCCAGTTCTAAATTTCTTATCAGCTGTCACTTGTAGCCGCGTGAAAAGGGTTGTAAGGTGAGGGGTCAGCTGTCCTGTGGTTAAGCGTGAAGGGGATAGATACTATCCCTGATCAAAAATTACATTTATTATGTTATATTACAGGCCGGCGCAGGGGAACAAAGGGTATGACTGCAAGGCGATGGTTCTGGGTTTGAACTCTGTCGGAGTAATTAATTATTTAATAATATTTTGATTTCTTTCTCCAAAAATTCGGTGCAAAGTGGACAACGGAGTGTCTTAACACTAGTTAACACTAGGTTCCCTCTGCCTACCACTGTTTTTATTGAAATAAAATACTAAGCAATATATAAATCTTTCCAAACATTAAAAGGAACATCGGAAATATACATTTTTAATACTAATATTATCCAGATTTGATATTAGAACTCTATAATTGTGTGTACTATTTTTTTTGGCATTATAAAAATTAGCAAGACGATTTTGGATACTGGTATAAAAATACTGACAATAGTTGAAAATTTTCCAACTAATATTTCCTTAGAAAAACTTTAGGATAATCTCTAACTAATAAAATATGATTTATGTTCCGAAAAGTTCGGCGTTGGGACTTCGCAAATTTTCACATTCACTATTCATTGTTTGAACAAAAAACACTTCGGGAGCTTGATGCTAGTTCATCTAATTTTTTTTTGGAAAATTTTGCTGAAGTTCTCGAAGAACAATTACAGTGGTGGTATTTTGTCTATGGTGGAAATATATTTAACCAGAATATTTATCATATCTCGGAAGTTACTGAATTTTAAATTATAAAATAAAAAGTCCCATTTCTTTATTTCTATAAATAAAACAGGTGTTTCGCTTCGTTCGCTGTAAAAACAAAAAAATAACAAATTTTCAATTTTTATATGATTAAAAAATCATAGCTCTTCAATATAATTGAATTAAGACAAGACAAAGATAAAGCGCGGTATTAAGTTCCATCACTCAACACGCAATGAAGAACGGGCTGTCTCACCTCTAGGTTTCCTCTGCCTACGAGTGCATGCATATGCGGCTTACAGCGTAAAGTAAAAAAATATGATAAAAATACGATTTTTCTATACATAAATGTTAGATACATAAACGTTTCACGTAGATTACGTGAAACTTTCCATATAAAAATAATGTATGCGATCCTTTTTTGTCGATTTCGACAACTGCTAGGTATAAGCATTTTACATAACAATTTCTTTATCCATTGTTTCATTCAATATATTTTGTCTAGTATATTTTGTATGTTCTTTTGTATGGGGAATTTGAAAATGTCTCAAGCGGAATGTCTTAACAGTGGTTCCCAGGTTCCCTCTGCATACCCTGCTATTTGCAGAACAATCCACATGTTTAGTTAGCTGAATTAATTTTCGTTTAACAGTTTTGCCATTATAACAGTAGCAGCTCTTAAAAAAGTTTTTATATAATTATTTTAATATCTTCAACTACTACAATCCAAGAAGTCACCTCTTATGACACCGCACACAGTATGTAAAACTTGATCTGCACCTACAAATGTACTTTACTAATTTAACTTTGAGTTTTAACTATTTTGAATCTCCAGAGGAATTTTATTATTGAAATGCATTCTGGTTTTCAGAATATGCTAAAACGACCAAGCGGTGTATGATTTGTTTTTCTATATATACAATGTGACAGCTATTGACTACGCAATGACTGTGGTTTCGATTCCCATAAGGTAAATAGGTTAGTTTCATTTCTTTCTGGTAAGATAAAGCAAGTCGTGTGTGTTTCTCCATTCTAAAAGTTGAGTGGAAGAGCACTGCGCTGTTTCCCGTAATCAGGTAGTAAGGGGAAAAGAGAGTTTTTAAACACTAGGTTCTCTTTTTACTCTGATATATGAAGAATAGAATGAGAAGCAATAATATCTTAAACAAACATTATTGGTGTGTTAAAATATCGAATTTTCAATATTTAAATCCTGAGATACACAGATACCAATATGACATTTTTTATATAACATTTTAAAAGGATTATTTTTAAAACAAATTTAAACAACTTTTTACTTACAAAGTCAAAAATTGTCAAAACAATTACATGAAACTGAGTTTCAAATATTTTCGTATGTAGGTACATTTCAATTTGAATTGTAAATATATTAAAACTTCACTAACGGGTGGAGTACAAACTTTTGTTTAACAGGTTTAAGTTGACTTTATAATTTTGAAATTGTGTAGTTTATATGTAAACTAAAAGATTTTCCTGGTTTAATTCGCTTAATATATTTTTAATATAATTAAACATTTTATTATTTTTTAACATAGTAAAAATATTCGTTATTTGCTATAAATAAGCACGGCAGTAAATCCTTTAATGCTTCTCTTCAGTTTTAAGTTTTAAATAGATAAAAGTTAAAAAGGAAGTTAATTTACTTAATTAAATATGAAACATTCCTTAGGTAAACTTTAATTGGTTTTATCAAAGTCTGATAAATTAAGATTTGTTTAATCCTAAATGTAATTACGAAGTTGTTATTAAACTTTTGTTAAGTTAACACGACATAACTGTTTGGGAGTTTGCTAAAATTATACAAGTTAACGAGTCGACACCTGTTTCAGGAAACGGGAAACGGAGAGATTTAAATAAATAAGATATATTTTTTTATTTCTATTAAAAAATAATAAATGCCTTCCGAGAACTTCTTCCTTAGAACAGAATGGTATGGCCTAATTGATTTGAGAATATTTTGACTTCATTATAATTTAAGAAATTGAGGATAACAGAATTTGACGCCATACATACAATAACAAATAATCAAAAATATTAAATAATCTGAGAAATTTTCTTCTAGTCTAGTCTTTTTATTTCCATTTATTTGTATTTCTTTTAAGTTTTTATACTGACTTAAACTAAACAAATTGTAAAACTAAACATTTAATCTTTTTTTGTTTTTAGCAGTGAAAAATATATTTGTTACTTATTAAATTGATAAAGGATTTTTAACTAAATGCTTCTTTACACAATTCTCTTGAATTGCAGGGTAGGCAGAGGGAACCTAACCTAATAAGATATTCCGTTATAAAAATAGAATAAGCGACATAGAAGTATATCCATATGCAAGTATTTGCAATCTATACACAATTGAAATCTCAAAGATTGGAACCCGTATAAATAAAATAAACTCCCTCCTCGAGCATGATAAAGTCATTATGTACATTCTTCAACTTCATTGATTTATGAAAACTCCAAAGAATGAATAATGAAGCGAAATTTATGCCCAACGGCAAAATTCGAGAAATGCTACTTATTATAAGACCATCGACGTTTATATATTTATGATACTGCCAGCAAGCTACTTTTACTGTCGATAATGTGCTATAGTGTTATACTACTGGTAACTACTAGTTACTACTGTTTCATCAAACTAGTTATAGATAAATATGGAGTTTTTTTATTTCGTTGTATAATATAAAGCAGAAGGATCCTAGGAACCTAATGTTGAGATATTCAGTCCCCTGGTAGGGCCCCCGATTCCCGAAATATTCCGAGTTGAATGGTAGAACTCAACGCCTCGCTTTGTATTCTTATCTAAGGGTAAAGAAATGAAACTCTAGTGGGAATTGAACTATTAATACCCGGGAAAATAATTTAACTTATTATATATTTTAATTTAAATTATTATTATATAATTTAAATTATTATTATATAATTTTTCCGTGAGATTAGTTTCGCTATTTAATACGCAATGTCATGGAAATTGGGCTGGTTTTGGGAACCGGAATGTCTTAATACTAGGTTCCCTGCACCTACCCTGAATACGTGATATGGAATGAAGCTAAAAAATAAAGAGCCATACTTAAAACCTTTGTCTCTTAGATGAAATTAAATCGCTTTAACATTAAACTACATCAACCGGGAGTCAAACACCAGTCCCGACAGCTATAAAACAAGAAGTGACCATGAATCGGAGCGCCTCGCTGTCAATTACACTGAACATAGGCGGCAGAAATAAGAAAAAAAAAAACAAATTGTACGACGGTTATATAGCTCCGAGCTCCATTCACAGGTTGGAGGAAAGTTTAAAAACGCTTTATTGGGTTATATATTGCATCCGTTGACGCATTGGAGTGTAAAATTATTATCGAGGCCAGTCGTTGCGCAAGGCACAAAGTGTGACTGTAAAACCGACTGGTTGTGAGTTCGATCCCCACTCGAGGGGATGAAATATTTATTTAAATTTATATTTCCATTTCTTCGCTCTGGGGTCGAGGCAAAGCGCAGTTTCTTAACTTGAGTGTCTTAACCCTAGGTTCCCTCTGCCTACCTATTATACAGTGAAATAAGCTTAGGGGAACTTGTCCTGCTATGTACGTCATACAGCGTGATAGCTAAAAATGAAAATTCCTTATCTCCTTTTACCCTTTCTTGCTATACGGGAAAAGCGCGCAGCTACTCCTTAATTATTAAAATAAGCATTATATTTAAGAAGATCAATAACAAACTACATAGCACTGATAAACTTTGCTCTCGATTCGTCCAGAAAATGGTGGAACTTTGAGAATAATCTGCAGAAGAAAAACTTTTTGTAAACCCTCAAGTTACATAAGTTTGATAAATCGATCCCTAATATATTTGAAGTTAAAGTTCTCACGTCTATACCAGTCATACTTCTGAGGAACTGTCGAATAAGTTTTCCTTTATTTTTATTAAATTTTCACATTTTTTGGACATATACAGTTAATTTTAAGAAAGCATCCGCATATTGTAGATACCTAGTGTTAAGACACTCACTTTCTTTTTTTCTTTTCTGTCTCATAGCGGAACTCAACTGTATATGTATAATCATTTCACCGATTATGAATGACTGAATGACTGACAGAAAACGCAAAGTCAAAACTAGAAAACTAGTATAATTTTGTTTGCAGTTCCACATTAAATCTATTAAGACACTTTCCGGGAAATGAAAATATTAAATATTCCATTTCCTCGAGTGAGAATCGAGCCCACAACCTGTCACGTTTTCAGTCACACGCTTGTGTCCCTGCATCACGTCTGGCTGCAGTACTGGTGCAGTATAGAAACTAGCATAATATAAAGCACTAATAAAAAAGACAGCTTATAACTTACAGCTTAAAATTAAAAAAATCTCATCATATTTTTTTTTACTTAAATACAAATTAAGCCAAAACAAAAACACAATTAAAAAAAACTTCTATTTTTGGATTCACTTTTTAAAGTCGCACTTGTTTTTGTAATTACTCTGTCTGCAGTCAAAACGTACTCTGGTAGGTTTCTGGCGATGCGCCAAAGGCTTTGTGCCGAACTTTGTCGTTTCAATCGAGTAATTGTCACTTCATTATAGTTTTGTGTGTTTGTATTATACGGAGTTAAGTTGTGTTGGTAAACTTATTTAGTTAAGCTTATTTAGTTTATTTAAAAATTGGTTTCTAATTGTTAAGTCATTGTATCTACTGATTTTTTAAAACTTATATTTTGTATTTTTATACAAAACGAGTTATCTGTTAGCAAGGCGAGGCGCGGCGTTAAGTTTCGCTATTTAACACGCATTGAATTGCGTGACAGAAAGTGAGGAACGAAGTGTTTTAACATTGGGTTCCCAGCTTCCCTCTGCGTATCCTTTTCCGGACATAGGTGCGGGATACAGCGTGAAGTTGAAAAATACTGTTAATATTTTATTATTCACTTATTAAGTACTTCAATTAAAAAAAACAATAAAAAATGATTAATTATTACAATGAGTAATTACTTGTCGACAACATATTTTTTACCTTAAATGACGTTAACGAGGTGCTCAATAAAGGTATATTCGAGCACACAAAGCCTAGTAAAAACAAGTGGCGGGACAATCTAGGTAAATGGGATGCCAAGTTGACGTGACGTGTTGATGTTCCTGACGTGAATGTGATAAGTGACTATTTCGCACTTTATAATAGATTAATACCGTTTTGGCGGTGGAACAACGTCCTATTATAAACTGCGTGGCTGTTCCATCCCCGCTCGGAGAAATGGACTATTTTCATTTCCTCGCTCTTGTAGGGCGAAGCGTGGTTGAGTTCCGCAATTTTGGCGCAAAACTAGTGTCTCGATACCAGGTTCTCTCTATTAGTCTGGTTATGTATAGCAAAAGGTGTTAAGATAGAAAATAATTTAGGATTATTATATATCTTAGTGCTTAGATTTTACTACTACTATTTCTATAATGAAAAAACTGGACTATTAAATCGATTTATTTTAAATGAAACTATTTAACCGGATTAATTTCATTTTCATATTTAGTATTATACATTTTTGAAAACCCCACGTTT
Source organism: Heliconius nattereri (assembly GCA_013403645.1). Classification (NCBI taxonomy): domain Eukaryota; kingdom Metazoa; phylum Arthropoda; class Insecta; order Lepidoptera; family Nymphalidae; genus Heliconius; species Heliconius nattereri. The sequence continues at coordinate 13,608,014 of JAAIXI010000230.1, forward strand.
CGTCTGGTCTGATTGCGTCAAAAATATTTTGACTTTGTTTCACGCTATAATAAAGTATTCCAATAAAATAACATATATTTCATTAATAATAATAATTCTCATATAAATCACATAAAACTAACGACAAACAAGCTTATAATTTCAGTTCTTATCAAAGTGTTACTCCCGTTCCGCCTATTTCCCGAGTGTGTAACTTGTTACCAACTTTGAGTTACGGTGGCTGGCTTATGACAAATATTGGATGCCATATATTTTGATTAGTTTAACTGATAGGTCTATATGTTTATGGGTCATACTCATATGAGTGTTATGTTACAATAGCAATAATAAATAAAAGAAAACAGAACGATTTTTCATTCTAAATTTGACTATGCCTACCCCCTTATGATAGGTGGATAGTCTACACATCAAAAGAAAAAAAAATGTAAAGAAAAAAATTCAAATTCAGATTCAGATTCAGTTCAGATTCGTAGTTCATAGTTTCAGAAATATGTAATTTATGTTATTACGCCCGTGTCATCGAAATCAACACATATTTTCAGCGTAGAATATCAAGTATATTAATTTTTTATTGATAATTTCCAAAATATGCTTCAGCCTTTTTACTATAATTTCTAATAAACTAGCCGTTACACGTATATGACTCTTTTGTAATATAATATCTTTTAATTTGGTAATATTAGACAGCTATAATTTGCTTACACCCACTACGCAAGACAGATGTGTATTTTTATATTCCAATAAAAATAATCGTGTATTTTGTTCATTTTATAAAAGATCAATGAATCTTTCCTATTTTTAGTGTATTTTGGTAAGTATGTGCTACTTTTATTTGTAATTATATAGGCACAATGGCTTTAAAGGAGTGTTTTTGAAATCTCACTCGCTATTTCTCTATCTTTGAAAACTAAACACCATCGCTGATTTTTGATTGGAAAATCTTTTTTGTAGACATATTTTCTGTTACTCTAGGTGTCCACAGGAAAGATGTATGTCCACATAAAATACCATTAATAATAAAAATATATGTTGTAATTTCAAAATCACTTTTTTGTTTATTTGTTTATGCTTGCGTTCGTTTTACAAGCTAAAACGAAACTAACAGCTTTTTTGCTATTTTATAATAACCAAAATAAAATCAATATATAGTATTTATCTTGAAAAATTAGATGTAGACAAATGTTTCAGAATTTACTAAACATATAGCATTTTACAAGTATCAAGTGGTGTAATTTATTAGCTTAAATAGCGAAATCTTAGCTTAGCTAGCTTTTTTTACATTGTTCCAGCCATATTACCCAGTTCAAATAGATGTGGGGTGCACTAAAGCAATAAAGAGAAGAAAAAATGAAGACGTGAGACAAGTAGAGCTAAACATGATGCTATTATTAACTAATATCGTGCCATGATATCTATAAAACAAAACATTGATCAACATTGATCATCATCACCAGCTGATGATTTACATATTAGCTTCTGAATCATCACCTAATAACTGCAACACAGCTAATACTACTGCAGTTATTACCGATTACAGTTGCTATTGTTGTGTATGAAATATTAATTTAATAAATATTATTATTATTGTGTTTCACTTTTAAGATTCACGGCTTCAAAAAGAACCCAGTCCTTTGGAAGGCTTGCGTGGGGACACAGTTCCAGCACGTACAGGCCCCTAAGAGAATATACAAATGTTTTACTGTGACGCATCAGCCGAGATCCATCGCTGGGCAACCACAGATAATTGCTCAGAGATGGTCGCCGGTTAATACGTAGGAACTATGGAAAATATGGAAGTCTAAACTAGGACTATGGAATGGAATTTGGATGGACTGGCTACTGGGCTATTAGATGAGACTACCGGACGTCTGCCTTTAAAATAATATCAAATTGAATGGTTGGTGGACGGTGACTCGCCTCCTACTAGATGGGCCCCCACAAAGCGGCTTAGTGCCTCGGGCGCAACATCAGGGTAGATGGCTAAGGGTGTAGAGAGAAGCAGCAGCAGAGATCACCATCACGAGGAGCTCATAAGCGGGTTTCCCCGTTATTACGCAGATTGAACACCCTTTCGAGCATATAGCTCTTGCACTCCACTCTGCCGGCCAATAAAGGAAAGCCAGAGGCGGGGGATAGATTACAATTCCCCTCCGGAGGACTCAGGTCCGTGGGGTCACCACTCCCTAACAGCTCGCCACAAGCTGCCCTGCGGGTTTATTATTATTATTCTTTGAAAATTACAGTTGTAAATATGGATCAAAAGTTCAACCAATTCATTTTAGTGGATTAAAAATACAACTTTATTTACATACTTGGGTCTTTCTTAATACTCTTGCATTATCTTAAGACAACATCTATCTCTTCTATTTCTACAAATTAGAGACATGATCCCTTACTTAAAGATCTTATTAAAAAACAGAGAGATTTTTGAAAATGACGAAGAAAACTTATTTTTACATCAATTTTTTTCGATACATTTGTTGCCCATTCATTATTGAGTAGATATTGTTTAGTTTGACTCTTGACTTTTTCTTATTGTTTTAAGAGGCTAATATTTGTTACAGTATCATTATCGTTACGTTAACATTGTTTATAAATTTATTCATTGCTTTGAGTTTAGTTCCATTGAGGTATGCAGAAAATAACTGAAACTATTATGAACAAACAAATAAGGATAATAAAACATGGATTAATGTGCTTGCTACCTAGTAATTGTAAGAAATTATATTTTTCTTTTATTTATTACTTTACATTTTTAAGACTGAAGGAATCTACTGTATGAATCTGACATTTACTAGATTTTTTTAATTTTTTCGTGACAATATTGATGTCATATCGTAATCAAGGACAATATTAACCAATACGATTATTATTAGAAGTAGGAACCCAAACAAATACATGTAGCACTAATACTTTATAATTTTCTGTAGAACTGTGTCTCTTCTGTGGTCACCGAAAAAATTATGCATCGAATATCTTTCCCGAAAACGAATAGTGATCTGGTCTCAATTTTTTTCTGTATTAGGTTAATCTGTAAAAATTAAATGAGAGTGATTTTGAACAAATATTTCACTTTTTTTTCGTACACATTCAGGTCGCGATTTGTGTATGACCCTTATATAAATTCTAAGTATTACCAATATCAAAAACACCAGAATAACAAGAAAATGTAATTTTGAGCTTATTTTTTTAAAATGTTCTAAAATTTAAATAAAGTTTTTAATTAAAGCATACTCATAGACAACAAATACTAAAGGCAAATATATTTTATATAGCCTTCTATATAGTTATATATCATGAAACTGTAACAAACAAGCGATTCTAGTTATATCTGAAGTGTATATTGGTATTCCTCTCCACCACGTATACTGTCAAGTTCAATTCACGCTATCAATAGTTTGTGTTGGATCTAGCGCTTATCAAAATATATGGAGTTGATGAAATATAGTAGTAGGACTTGTTGGCCCCAGGTATTACTTCACGAGGGTAAGAGAATGATGAGAGAGATGGAGATGAGAGCGAGGTAGGCTAAGAGAATTGGGTGTCAATATATTCTTGACTTCGATATGGCGTGGTAGGCTAAGAGAACCCAATGTCAATACGTTCTATTTCTCTGACGTTATTTAGAATGTTAAAAGATTATAATTTTAATAAAATATATTACGTTTAAGCAATATTTAAGATTTATGTATAAATACATATAATCAGCTGTAAGCCTGTCAATTATGAAGAAAATTGTGAGAAGAGGCGAAAAAAACATTTTAAAAAGCTGTAAGTATTATTTTGTATTCTCTATTATATGAAATAAAAAAATGGTAAAATGGAAATGCTTTCAATTTAAACGTAGTCATTATCACACAACACACACATCACGTCAATCTCGTATACATATTAGGTTAAACAAAAAGAGCACAGTGACATGACACTCCATTCTCCACTTACCGTTAATTTCAAGACTTCGCGTGCTAACTGAAGTAGGAGTACAATAAAATCGTCATTGACCTCACCCTAGCATCGAACATGCTACCCTATTCAAATATCTAAAATTCAAATATCCAAATAGTGTAATAATTAAACTTTGATAATTACAGAGCAAGAATAGGTCCTGCCAGTTTCCTTTCATTGTCAAACGTTATATATTTGAGTTTCGGAACAATGCATTTGAACTTGTCTTGATGGAATTATACCACTATTCTGGAAGCTCTACTAAGTTGTAGTTTAAATAATATTATATTATATTATATCCAAACCTATATTATAAATTCGAAAGTAACTCTGTCTGTCTGTCTGTCTGTCTTTTACGCAATCAGGCCTAAACCGCTAATTTAATTGTGATAAAATACTCATATAGAGATACTTGAGGGTACCGGGATGAACATAGGATACTTTTTTTTCTTATATTTGTAATATTGTCGATATATATCAATATATTAATATTTTTTAATTTGACATGCAATTTATCCCGCCATGTTAATAACAACCGCCGTTGCTAAGCAACAGCTTGCAAAGTTTGTTGTTTTAAGAGAATGTCACCCAAAATGAGTTTGCTTAACGCGTACATGGCGCGCGCCGACTCATCCGTATGAGCCACAAAAACAATGTTCTACAAAAATATTGTCCCTTAAATATTGTTTAAAAAAGTCCGCGTTGATATATACTATAGATATAGATTTGTATACATTAAAAAAAATTAGATGATTTCTATAATTTGATATTCATCCTTATGAAAATAAATATAATAGTCACTTTTAGCATTTCATCTAGATGGAAATTATAGTTTACTGTGTAACAATTTAATAAATAATTAAGGAGATGTCAGTGATTCCGAATGACCTAGCCTACGAGTGGTAGGTATAGTATGACCGACGCGAACGGGCAGATGACTTTGTTGATTTTGTATTTTTTTATATATTTTCGAATTAATATTATTTTTTATGTAATTACTTGCTGCTTATAATTAATTAATCTTAGTTCGGTTATCTATACCGATGTTATACACTTAAAATATCGTAATTTTAATCATTTGGGATTTTATTTAATATTGTTCGCAAAAATTAATAATTATTTAATATAGAAAAATGTTTAGTACGCGCGCACG